>DF239778.1:152895-163978 GCA_000507305.1 Breviolum minutum Mf 1.05b.01
TTACTACCCCCTTTATTAATCACTTCAGGGAGTGAGCCCACTTTATTTACTACCCCTTTATTAATCGCTACCCCACATTAGGGGTATAGGGGTATAGGGGTAGGAGCGAGTTTGGGGTACGGATCAAGCGGGTGATTCTCATAGACCCCCTTTTGACTAACCGTAGATGTGTAATAATGTACGGTGTTTTTCAATCCATGCCCACTGAAGGTCGCGGCATTCTACTGGTAGATCGCGAGCAAAACCCATGGGGAACACCAGTGCTAAGTCGGTGCAGCTTGGTAACTTACTCACCGCACGAACATTGGTGATATTGCTAATATGCGCAGCAAAGCAGGTATGGTTCATCCTTGAGCAACCAAGCTCAAGCTTGATGGAATACCATGTATTGTTCCAACGCTTTCTGGCCCTTATCCCTTTGCGTAAACTAGCCATGAATATGGGTGACTTCGGATCGGCCACCTTGAAGCCCACTCATTTGTACTCCAGTGTCTTGACGCAGTCAATTCCAAAAATATCTCTTGTTTCACAAAAGATGTTTTTGCAGAAACAATCCTATTTACATCCATGCACTGTTTCAAAAACCATGTTTCTAAGAAACAAGTCTTATACATTCCTGTTTCAAAAACATGATTTTAATAAACACATCGTATACATCCCCTGTTTCAAAAACATCTTTCTAGAAACAAATCGTACGCATCCCCTTTTTCCAGAACATTTTGTTGGAACCAAATCTTATACATTCCCTGTTTGAATAACATGTTTCAAAGAAACAAATCTTATACATCCGCACGTTTCAAGAACATCTTTCTAGAAACAAATCGTATGCATCCCCTTTTTCAAGAACATTTTGTTGGAACCAAATCTTATACATCCCCTGTAATAACATGTTTCAAAGAAACAACTCTTATACATCCGCACGTTTCAAGAACATCTTTCTAGAAACGAGCCTTCTTTTACATCCCATGTTTGTGTATGAACTCGGCAGCGGCCTCTCAGCAAAACAAAGGTCACGAGGCCATTGACACACTCCTGCAGCACAAGATAGCTCGGAACTTTGGTCAGAGGGAGATGGTTCGTCGATACATCGACCGCCGTGGAGACCGTCGCATTTGCGGTGGGAAAGATCTTAAACGTTCTCAAGCTTACCCAAAGGGGCTTCCCGTCCTTGATTCTTAAGGTTTTTTTTAAGCTGAATTCCATGGGGCCTATTTTTCTTTATTTTCTGAAGCTGCAGTTGCGTTGCTCAAAAGAAAACGTATAGGATTTTTGATACCCAAATAGTAGGTGTCCTATTCTTGTTTCAAGTTCTTGGGGTGTTGCTCCAAAGAAAATGTATAGGATATTTGATACCCAAATAGTAGGTGTCCTATTTTTGTTTCGAGTTCTTGGGGTCCAATGCAGGTTTGGGGTTGGCCTGTCCAAATGCAGATCGATGTTCCAAAGGAAACATAGACGACAAGCTTTAAAGTTCCTTCGTGAGGCAAAACGGTCTGCTAACAGTATTGACCAACGCCCACGGATCAACAAGGCATGGTCAGACCATGCTCAATTAGGCTCAGTGATTTCTTTCTTGTCCAATTCCATCCAATGACAGGTGGAGTTTTCATATGGGTGAAGGCGCAGTTCTTAGTTGAAATTCTTAACAACAAAACGTTGACTAGATAGAGTGTCACCCAAAAGAAATGTGATTTGAATTCTGAGAGCTGCACTTCTTAGAGCCTTTTGCTCTTATAATCTTTTATAGATGTTGCAATTCATGCTTTATTGAAAGCATGGCCACTAGCAGCCGGGGAACATCCAGTGATCCAGTGTGAAAGAGATGTGAATTTGGGGGCCCCTCCATGAAAATGGTTTATGGGCTTTCAAGTCTTGCTAATCCAACAATGTGATGTTTCTGAAAATCTTTGGAGCCTGACAGCCGGACCACCACAAACTGCCGAAGTGTTGGATTTAGGGGGATAAAACTGTAGCAATTCATGCAGTAAGGAACCTCCGGTTTTCACGACCCTTTGATGTTCCATCCAACAGGTGATATTTTGAGAAGATCCATAATAGTTGTGAACCTATCATTATAAATGTTCTTTTGGTGTTGACCCCTTACAAGTTTTCAACCTGGGGTCTTGGGGGCCTTTGAATTCCAAAAAGTCTTTAGAGAATCATTGCAGGACCCGCGTGATGCCTCGGTTCTTCTTGAAGCGAAAGCTGCCAGGGCAAGGTGGAGCCTGCATGAGTTGGGAGGTGAAACCCTCAAGGTGGTGGGTGTTTCGCTGAACGGTGGTGTGTAACGGGCATCCTTTGGGATATCTTTTAGATACATGTTTTTGTCACATGTATTTACTATACCTTTTGGATTTACTTTTGGAAAAGCCATAGGAGTTAAACTATATGGGATTCCATGGTCTTCATTTTGGACCATTTCAATAATTTCCAAAAGGATATTCATTTGGAAGTTCTGACTTCAAAATGTCGCGGTTTGGAGATCTTGTGCGAAATTGGTGCGAAATAGAACCCTTTATGCGAAATTGATGCGAAATTCAAAAGTGACTTCCAAAGATATGAAAGTTCAGTCACAAATCAGTTTTTTAAGCTCTGGACCTACCCAAAAATCAAAAAGATATTGATGCGAATTGGAGAGAAATTGATGCGAAAAACTGCGAAATGTTGCGAATTGTAGGGGGTGNCAATAATTTCCAAAAGGATATTCATTTGGAAGTTCTGACTTCAAAATGTCGCGGTTTGGAGATCTTGTGCGAAATTGGTGCGAAATAGAACCCTTTATGCGAAATTGATGCGAAATTCAAAAGTGACTTCCAAAGATATGAAAGTTCAGTCACAAATCAGTTTTTTAAGCTCTGGACCTACCCAAAAATCAAAAAGATATTGATGCGAATTGGAGAGAAATTGATGCGAAAAACTGCGAAATGTTGCGAATTGTAGGGGGTGTCAAAATCATGAAAAATCCTGAAAAAATCTTGATGTACTGCACTGCCTATAGCATTTTCTTCAAGGTGTTTCACTGGGTTGCTATCTAGATAGACCCTGTTTTCTGTTTGTCGGTCATGGCTAAGCCGGTCAAGCGGGTTCGTGGAAAGAGTTCACCTGAAGCAGAAACAGAAGAAGTACCTAAAAGACGATCTGCCCTACGCAATGGCAAGAAAGAATTGGAGGAGAAGCTTCAGGCAGCAGCTGCCAAGGAGGCAGCAAAGTCTAAGAAAGCGAAGATGGATGAAAAAGCGAAGGCTAAGAAGGCTGATCTTGAGAAGAAGAAAGGAAGGAGTGGCAAGGAGAAGGAAGACGACCGTGGCAGGTCAAGAACGAAGAAGGAGAAGGAGCACAAAACGAAAGATCCACCTGTGAAGTATGTTCCCGTTCAAAAGGAGAAGATTGAACATGTTTTTGCGACACCACCTCCAAGAAACCGCCCTGAAAGATCTCCGGTTGGTTCTGTCACAAGTGATGGTAAGAAGAGCAAAGGTGGGAAGGCTGAGAAGGCTGAGAAGATCAAGCAAGAGAAGGCTGAGAAGGCTGCAGAGAAGATCAAGCAAGAGAAGGCTGAGAAGGCTGCAGAGAAGATCAAGCAAGAGAAGGCTGAGAAGATCAAGCAAGAGAAGATCAAGCAAGAGAAGGCTGAGAAGATCAAGCAAGAGAAGGCAGATCAAGACAGCAAGGAGAAGAAAGAAAAGAAAGAAAGGGATGGCAAGAAGGAAAGGGATACGAAGAAAGATGACAAGACAAAAGAGAATGAGAAGGCCAAGGCAAAGCATGCTTTGGATGCACTGAAGATGGAAGAGGAGGAGGCGGAGAAAAAGGCTCACGAGATGATGGATGCCCATGAGGAATCGCAGTCAGAAGATTTAGACGAAGACGAGAGTGAAGAGAGCGAGACAGCTGAAGAAGAGCAGACAGAGCCAGAGCAAGAGGAACCTGATGAAGAAGACACTTCTGCGGAGGATGAGGATGAGGAGGAGGATGTAGCTCAAGGAGAAGATAAGACTGAGGAAGATAGCGGTGAGCAAGAGACAGAGGAAGAAGGAGGAAGCTCAGAAGAGGAAGAAGAAACTGAGAAGGTGGAGGCAGGTGGTGCACAAGCGTTGGTGGCGGCAACATCATGTACTGCACTCGTTCCCATTGAAAAGAAGGCCAATAGTACCCATGATAAATTAAGCACCACTTTCTTTTCAAAATTCTTGAATGACCTAAAGGTTTATTCTTTTAAATGGTGACCGCTGTTGGCCAAATCCTGCACTAGCTTGAGGGGTATGAAACCTTTAAAATGCAATTCGCTATACGCTAGGTAAAGCTGCTGCAGAATTTGAGCCATTGACTCTATTGGTTGAAACTATCAGGGGAATAATCATGTCTTCCTTTCTGTTCATCCCAGGTGTTACACACAAGAAGGAGTGGGACTCCTTTTGCAGAAGTAAGGAGCGATTCAAAGTACATGAATACTACCAATCCAACAAATTAGAATGCTTCAATATGTGGCTCAACAGTGGGAAGAGTTGGGACGCTGTTGCTCTTCAAGTAGAGCGGTGTCATCAGCAGCAACATGAGAGCACCCAGGGATGGATAAGCGTGCAGGGCAAAGAAATCAAAAAACAGTTTAGTGAGGAAAAAGCTGCATCATTGATTGCTTCCAGGAAGCAATCTGGTATGTACTATGAGTCAACGGATTTCCCAAACGATGATGATGAAACTTTTCTGGTTTGGATACAAATGCTTAAGTCTTTGGGCCCCAAAGCATTTAAGTAATAGTGAAAAAGATTTGGGGTGAAGTCTTTTGGCCCCAAAGCATTTACATGGGTAATAGTGAAAAAGATTTGGGGTGTTTTTTCCACATGTTGTTGAAAGCCATTGCCCCGAATGTAAGGAGAGTTGGTTCTACATGCCTGCCCCCAAGGCGGTGACTTCCAAGGATATTACCAAAGAAAGTACCAAGCTCTCTGCATCTACCAATGTGGACTCTGAGTTGTTGCAAGCTATCACCAATTCTGAAGATGGTTTCATGCGACCGGGGGCAATGCCTCATGTCTCTGCTGCTTCAAATCAAGGTTGCAAGCAGCTTCTCGATTCCTTGGGTAAGGCTAGGTTAGGGTTTCCAAGTACTAGTTGCGTTTTTGGTATATCAACCAATTTGTTATGATAACAAAGTATAGTTTTAAAGTCCCTCCCCAACTCCTAATAAACTTCTCATGTGAAGCCTGAAAAAGATGAGAAATCAACAGAGGTGACTCCAATGTCCATCGAGGAGAAGGTGAAGGAACAAATCAAAGAAGCTTTGAAAGAGTCGGCGTTGGCTCGGACATCAGCCATTACGCTTTCTGAACTAGAGTATGCTGAGGATTTGAGTCAAGCTTTGCTGAAGCAAGCAACGAGCGTAGAGACTCTTTACAAAGAAGTCCAAGTGTGTTTGAAGAAAGGCGATCAAAAGGCACTCAAACACTATTCAACCAAGATTGAAGAAAAGGCTTCAGCGACTGCAAAGATGCAGGCCAGGCCTGCTTCTGCAGCTTTTTTGGCTTTTTCGTAGATGCCTTCCAAAGACTCCATGTTTCTGATGTCCATTATACTTTATGAATGAATCCATGTTGAATTTATGAAACTCACTCCAAGTTCGTTTTGTTTCCAATGTCTATCTACTATTGTCTGTTTGACATTATGAAGTAATCGTTCCTGCCCTCCCATCCAAGATTATGAATCGTTTGCAAGAAATCTGGCGACTTGCCCTCCCATCTTGCAATCGCATCCTTCTGGCCTACCCTGTTGGCAGGCAGCTGCAAAGGCATTCCTGGACACCACGAAGCCAAAGAAAAGGAAGGGAAAGGGAGGAGATGATGCAAAGAAGTCTAAGAAAGCAACCAAGTGATTTCTACCGGCTTTCTTCTGAGAGGGGAGAAGGTTAGCTTAGAGCAGATGTGAAACCGCTGCCCGCAAAGCCTTCTCAGATTTTGGGGGTTTGGCAGGCACAAGTGATATCACTTGTGATCATTGTATGCTGATATCATGGTTCGCAACATGTTGAAAATACTTGTATTTATGTTTCCTTTGTTCATATATCAAAACAACAAGTTTGAAAACATGAGACAGCCACAAGGTCTGCGTTGTTTTGGTGATTGTGGATCTTATCTACCAGCAATGGGCCAGCCAATCAGCACTTTACTGCCCGACAAAGGGCTATATATTGAATCCAGACTTGCTGGCAATCCATCTTTGGTTTGCAACATGTTCCTCAGCATACTAACAAAACCTAAACAAGGGAAGTCTTCAATGTTTCTTTTGGTAATGATGGATGTCAGCACTTTAGTTACCAGCGAAGAGGTATTGAATACAATCATGCTGATGATCTGTCTTTGATTCACGACATTTGTTTTTATAGTTTCCCTAAAAGCAAAAACAAGCTCGAATAAACAAAGTCTTCAACGTTTGCTTTGGTGATGATAGACTTCAGCACTTTAGGGTTTGGCGATGACCCAGGGTGAACATGCAGGCTGATGATCCATCTTTGGTTGAAAACATCTTCCATGATTAACCTTTAGAAAAAGGGACAAGAATTTCCAATGTTTTTTGGTGTCTGTTGTGTTGATGATGGACTTCAGCACTTTTGCTATCCGCTCGAGATTGCTGATAAGGAAAGAGAAAAAGAATGTCTATTTTCATGCAGCCTTACCCCGCAGTAAATGGGAACTCAAGTCACCCACCACACGCCACTAGACCAGCCTGCCAGGCCAATCATCCAGGACCGCTACTTCTAAAAGCAGCCTCCATGATGCTGTGGTGGTCTCAAGTGTTTTGGGGTGTGTTAATAGGAGTTTCCCCTTCTTTCTTTATATATATGCATCTAAATATATGTATAGTATTTAGATATATATATATATATATGTATATTCAAATCATATGTACTCATATATATATATTTATTTGATATACAGTATACTTATGTAGATATGTAGATGCAATCACCCCTTTGAAATAACAGAAGAAACCGGAAAAACCATGTGTTTTCAACAAAAAACAAAAAACCCTGGAAGGAAACGCCAAAGGTTGGAGGCATATTCGGATTCACGAACTGTGACCAAACTTATTGACCTAATCGGTCATGGGCGTATGAGTGTTACTGGTGCAGTAGATTTGGCCAATTGTATGGTGGATGATGGGATGTTGAAAGATGCAATCACGGCTTTTGCTTCACTGGGAACAAACATGGCCCACGCTAGCAATTGCGAACGAGACCTACATAGATGGCTTAGGGACTTGTTTGGGTTTCGCTTGCAACCATATTGTGTGGACATGTTTCTCCAAGTAACCCAGCTTCTGTTGGAAATTCGTTGCTCCCCAAATCTTAAAGGTACGTAGAAATATTTCAGCCATTTGGGGAGCGGTTGTTGAAGTTTTCTTGTGGGGATCCCCGAAAAAACACATTGGTTTTTTGTATGTAGTTTTTTTGTGCTGCAACAGTTTTAGGTAGATGGGTATACTCCCAAAAAAGTTACGGTGCGATGTTTCTTGCCGCATGAGATCTTACATTGCTTATCGGACCATCCCACCGCATTCAAGTCACTGTTGCTGGGATCTTTGGATGAAAGATCTATCTATAGCTTCTAGGAACATTGCAGGGGATTGGATGCTTGGAGTTCCCACCCTATTTACAATTTGGATGGTGACTACCCATTACACAGAACAATCCCACTATGTATTCATGGTGACGGGGCTGAAATCTTTCGGGAGGATGAGATGTTCATCTACAGCCTAAGCTCAGCACTGGGGTCATTTGGATGCGTACAGGATATTCTTCTGTTTAAATTTCCATTTGTGATCATACCGGAACGTCACATGCGAAGTGCTTCTGTATCTCATCCTCATTCAGGAAACCATTTTGTGTATTTCCCCTGTAAAGTTTTGGGGCATCCAAACCAAAAACCTTGAAGGTGCAAGACAACTTAACCCTCACAACCGCATCCCAGGTGCAGAGGAAAGTCAACCAAACCGTGGCAGACTTGGCTGCCTGGTCCATCCAATGTGCCATGGAAGGTGTAGGGCCTGCCCGTGGTTTTGCCGGTGAAGCGTTGACGGGATACAGGGAAGGACTGATTGGCAAACCCTTATGTAATGGTTGGCGGAATCTAGACAGCTTTGGTGCCCAAAATGCATTTCTGGTTTCCTCTGCAGGGTTTCTAAAGAAAATTGTCATTGTTTTAATGGCCACCCCAAAACATGATTCTCATTTCTGGAATCCCTTTGGGGTTAAGTAGGAACTTTATATCTACCTTTTGGGGGACCTTGAAAATTTTCTTGGGTCCCATGTTTGCATCCAAGGGGTGCTTACTTCTGCATGAAAGCAGACCTCAAAGCCCGCAAATGGATGCATGAGTTTCCTCGGTATTACAAAGCTGGCATGTTCCTTGATTATAGAACATGTTTTTAAAGTTTGTTTTTTCTCCAGTGATGGCGTTCAAAAGTTGTCAATGCCACACCACTTTCGGCAAGAATCCCAAAAACAACAAATACTACCCTTTAGCTAAGGATGTGCGATTCCTGCTTAGCACAAAATACGACCAAATGTGATGAAAGCATGCATTTCAAAAACGTGGGTCCTTCTGCAGCCTGGCCTTTGACATTAGTAGACCATTCAAAGTACCTTGCTATGCCTGGCCAGCTCAGCCCGTGGCGTACCGTTCCAGGATGGACACTGGAAAGTTGTGTTTTTGATTTTATGCACAATTGTTATCTGGGAACCGCTCGAGACCTTATTGGTTCTGGGCTGAGATGTTTGATCTATAGAGGTATCTATGACCATTTGGGTTTCCATCAACTTGATGACATTCTTGCACACATCCAGTTGGAAATGATTGATGATTGTTCGAAAGCTGGGTTCCTAGGCGTGATATTAGAAGTTTTGAAAAAGGGAGGCAATATATGATATACATATCAGTTATCTTATAGAAATGAAACCATGTTTTTCTTCGATGTGATGTCCCCCCCAACTTTGAGATATACAAGCTTTCAGCAATGCTCCAAACACCATGAGGTTGTATCTCCCAAGAAAACCAACTTTGAGCCGTGCAGATTTGGGGGATGGCGATTATGCTGAGCTCAGTTCTCGATTCAAAGCTTGTCACGTGAAGATCATGATTTACTGGCTTGCCACTAAGACCCAACAATGTGCAGATGCAAATCAACAAGTACCTTACCAAAGTTTTGGCAAAACAATTTTGATTCTTCCCTCAGGTGTTCACCAAGACTGGCCCCAACTAGCGTTTTTCCTAGGACATTGTGCTGCAAGTGCTTGGAAGCTGCTGCTACGCGCTGCAGAGGTGTATCGCTTTGATGGATTCCAGTGGTTTGGTGCTTGATGATGCCACCGCTTCTGAAGCAAGTGAGTCGTTGGTTTTTCACATCAAAACATACCACTGGCTGGCGGCCTTCTACTACTGTAAACGTGTGTTTCTTTTTCGGGTACGTCCGAAAATGCACTATGAGTATCATCAGGCCATCCAGCTCAAAGTGTGGAAATTAAACCTGCACAGTTTATTTTCTACTTTTGACGACGAAAGTTTTTTGGGGAAGATTAAAGCTATCACGGTATCGTGTCACGGCAAAACAGCAACCACGCGGCTGTTTCAGAGGTACACCCTTTGTCTTGCATTGCTGATCCGAAGGCATCAACAGTGTGAAGAGAAGATGTTCCTTACATAGCCCGAAATCATAAAATGTATGAAATGTATATGAAAAAACATGTTGAGGTATAATTTGAAATAACAGTGGCCACCAACAAATTGGTGGATATATAAACATATCTACTCTAAACGTAAACAGCTGATAAGTACAGAATAATTTGCGAAAAAAATGCATATAAGTATAGATATTGCTTCCTATACATTCGGGTTTGAGAAGGAACAAAACCCGTGCTTGAAGGGGAAACATCAAGCATTGCGGCACCTCGTGGACCAGTCAACTGCAGCGAAAGGACATGCTAGCATCCAGTGCAACCGGCGAGTTGGCGTGTTTTTTTTGAAACGAAAAAAGTCCTTGTAATGCATGGCAAATTCTTTGGTAGTCATCCCTAGTATACCTACTCAAAGGTTTTTGTTTTGATAAAAAACCTTTTAAGATCTTTTTGGGAACATGCAGCCTACGTGCGAGGTACATGTATATTTAAGGTATATAGATACCTGTTTTGGTTGCTGAATGCTGTTGTTAAAAAATGTTCCAACAAAATGGGCCCAAAGAACAGTAGCGTAGTGTTTGCGAAATGCCACTGCATGACTGAAGATGACATGTGCAAACACTGACTTTAACATTGCCCCAGTACTGCATAGGCGCGGCTAGCAGCGGGCGAAACAAGGCCACGAATGGAAACACGGTAGCGGAGCTTTAGGCTTTGCATGCACTGATCCATGACTTGTTTGCACCACCCAAAAGTTCCAACGCAAAAATAACCCATGCATGCATGGACCCATTTCAAAGCAAAGGCGCAGGGGGTTATAATGTATCTTGCAGGAAAGTTTAGTTGCTTTACATGCACTTTGTGATGTGAAGCATGTTCTACAGGTGCTGTGTCTGTGGCATCATGAAACGCGGCATCTGCTATACCTTTGTCGTTTATAAACTGTCAACTTAAAACGCAACGTTTCCTTCCCATGCATGGCAAGTCTGTCATCATAATGGCATGACTTCTCCCGACCTCTACATGAAAGGATCATGCATCAAACTGTGATCCTCCAACCCATGCCATGACATATGCCTCACCCACAATGAAAAGATCATGCGCAGCTTCAATAAAACCCATGACCCTCCAGCCCTGCAAACGTTGCCGCTGCAAAGCAAACACAATTCTACAAGAAACGACCAATGGCAAAGTTGGCGTTAGTTGTGCATGATTATCTGACAATAGGAACGATGATTGCAGGCGCTGTCGTTCTTAAAGTCACATGCTCGTGTTGCTAACGACATTTGCCACCTTTGTCGTTTTAACTGAATCATTAAATGCGCAACGTTGATCCTTCCTCCATGGAAACATCTTGAAAATTTTGGCACATATTTATATCCTTCAATGATACCCTCTTTCCAACGTTGTCGCTGT
>DF239779.1:0-45722 GCA_000507305.1 Breviolum minutum Mf 1.05b.01
TTTTTGGGGTGTTGTTGTGATTTGTTCATATTTTGGATTCATATGTTGGTGTGTTGGGGTGTTGTTTGAATTTGTTCTTTTAGTGGGTTTTTGAATGGGTGTTTTTGGGATGTTGGTTTGATTTGCCCCTGAAAGTGTAGGGGGGGGTTCAGGTTTTTAAGGCTAGATGAAGTTGCAGGTGGCTATCCCTAACTGCCTCCCATGCTTGCCGAGTGGCTCGACAATTTCGCTTTGGAACAACCGTTCCCAAGTGTACAATGTCCAGGACAATGAACTGAACACAAGGATCATCCTCCCGCCAAATTGCCAACAAACATGGGCAAGTTTGTTTCCGGAGGACAAGATGTTCTGGTTCACGGTTGTCACAACCGAGGAATACAATGGTATGGCACAAGATGGAGTACCACAATTTTTCGATGGTGGCCTCCGCCAACAAGGCGGATGGCATCAGCTGGTCTTTTTGCCCAGCGTGGAGGAGGCCTTGTGTTTCTCAGCTTACCACATGTCTGAGAAACATTTGGCTTGCTCAATGGAAACAATGGTGGTGGGATTCAGCCCACAAGAAGTGAATTTGTCCTACAATGTAGGACAACGCAAAGTGAACCACTTTCAACGTGGTCACAGCATACAATTCCTTCAGATCCTTGCGCCCCACAAGTATGTCCTTTCCAATTTGGAAAAGGACAATCTACGTGTCATGAGCCTGGATTTCAACCCAACAATGAAGTTCGACACGTATTGTTGGGACAATGACTTTGTGTGGTATTTTGGACATGCAGTCCATATCAAGAGCCTTCTCGTACAATGGAAGGCCCTCAATGACGATGACAAGAACAACTTTGTGCACAACACAATCATGTGTATGTGCCTGGATCATTTGGGCTTGGAAGGTACAAGCCACCTCTCAATGGAGGTACAAGAGATGATCCAACAATTCAGGATCTACAATCGCCTGAACACCAACTATGTGGAGAGACAATTGGAGTCACAACGAGGACACCGAGATCACAAACAATGGATCCTTGACACACAAGTCAAGAATGAAGAAATCAATGATGATGGCAATGGCGATGGAGACAATGATGACGATGCCATGGGAGGATCAAAGAAAAGGAAGGTTGACAATTGAGATCAACAATGTCAACAAGAATTCAGCAATGACAAGATGAACAATGCAGCACAATCTGCCAAGTGAGACATACGACACCCACAATATCGCACAACGAGTCGATCTGTGAAGATGTACTGCAACAATGGAAGCTGGACAATGCACGAGCCTTTTTTTTACAGAATACAACTGAGACTTTAACAAGCTCTTGAACAAAACAATGCTTTTGGAGTAATTTTGTTTGACAATATGACTTGACAATTGGTTTCTACAATTATTATTTTTAGATTTCCAGAGTGTTTGAAAACAATGCTGTTCTTCAACAATCTGAGGGACGGTGTGAAAATACAAGTGTATATACAATACATAGTGATACCAGTGGTGTACAACATATGTACACTACATCCTGCAGGGCCCTTGGGTCAAGTGACTGAGACAATTGCCCAGAGAGCAAAAGTGCTGAGCGACATACAATCACATCGTGTACAAGTTGAGTTGATTTTTACACATCCATCCATCCATCCATCCATCCATCCATCCATCCATCCATCCATCCATCCATCCATCCATCCATCCATCCATACCTAACTCCCCACTTATATCTTTCTTTAAAAAACACAAGCTTCAAATTTGGCATTTAAAGGTCCACCAACAATCGTCCTCGATCCGTTGCCGTTGGCTGCAACTTTCCGACCCCGAGGCCGGGACCCATTCCCATCGAACCGGAAAAGTTGAGCGACTATCCACCGTGGATTCCCAAGCCAGGGGATGCCCAGCATTCCGGTGTTTAGAAAAACAGCCACAAAAACGCATTGGGGGATCGTGTTTTTTTTAGACTTTTTTGTGCTTGAGGTCCGTAATTCCGAAAAAAAAACAACTAAACAGGACTATATTGAGCAAGAACCAAGGGAGATGTTGGTGAATGATTCCAAGCAGCGTTTCAAATTTTGTTGGGAATCCAGAACTCGCAAAGTGTTTGAATCGTACCAACTGAAGATCTCCAGATGAAGTGTCCATCAACAGTATGAAGAGTCTTGACGAGATTGATCTTGTGGATGAAGTGCACTATCATCGTGAATTGTATGAGATGAAACCATAGTGCTGCTGTAGTTGATGTAAGATCTGGTTGGATCATACTTAATTTTATTTGATTTGGCATTGATGTTTGATGATAAGATTAGATACAACATGATACAACAAGATAATGCGTTGGTCGAGAACAGCTTGTAGGAACAACAAAGGTAGCAGCCAGCTACAAAACCATATTTTTTGTGTGTGTGATTTACACGTATATCTGGGCGCCTACTAATAAATGAAGATATCTTCTGGAACTAGTGCGATAACCCCAGGTACCCATTTACAAGGCCATTTATAGGGGCCCCATAACTCCGTTTATAACTAGTGGGGGCCCACCTTGTAACAAGCCATTGTAAGGATCCCTATCAAGAAATTAGTCTACATAATGGAATGTCTCAATGGGATTTTCAACGTTGCTCAACTGGGAAAATTCAGGTTGGTTTCTGGATTTCTGTAGCTTCGACTCAGTGAAGCTCAATTTTTCAAGGGACAATTGGGTGTACCCCTAACAACGTACCCATGGTATTTATTGTGTTCTCTAAGGATTCTTGGGGATTGTAACCCATACATGAATACCCACAAAAAAAGGGCTTTTATTAGGGATTTTCCATAGGGCCCACGTTGGGATCCGGGTACATCCAACTATCCCCTGATAACTTGTCATTTCATCAAGAACTTACACTCCCTGAAACTAACACAGTCCAGTTTGCCCCTCCAAATAGGCCTTTTGCCCTGAAAGGAGGGTTTTTGTTCATCTTCAAAAACCATCCATTTTTGCAGGTAGTAAACTCGCTGGGAAAAAAACTCAGGGAGAACTCATTCTAGTTTTATCCCAGATGCTCCCCATGTTTTTGATAAATAAATTTCCCCATTTGAATGGCCAACTTTTATAGGCACATATCGGATAGCGGAAATAGTCATAAGATAGTCATTTGGAGTTGAGGAAACATGGCAAACGCCAAACACGGGTAAAGGGAGAGAAGACTATTATATTATGTATATATATATATATATTACCATAGTACATCATACCTCAGGCAATAGCTAACCTTTTAAACTTTTGGGGGGGATTACATATTTAGTAGGAAAAATAAAGTTAAACCTTTTATTTTATGGTCCTGGGTGATGATATAGCTGTTAAATAGATGGTTTCCAGAAGTAGTCTATCAGTTTTGTTTGTCAAAGTAGGTTGAAGTCACCTGAATCATGGTGTCCATCCTGAGTTTTTTTGCCCTGGACAGGTATGCCAGTGGGAACAAAATCATCTGAGTAACGCAAAACCCCCCTGGTTGTTTAGGGTGCATAGGGGATTATACTACCCAGTTATGTGGGGATTATAGCAAACCATTACAAGGATCCCTATTAAACAACCGGTACAATTCCGGTTGGTTCGGTTGGTTCCATTGGGGATTGCGCAAAAAAATCCCTTTCGAAGCCTCAGTTATATCGACCAAAAAAGCAGTCCCTCAGTTGCGAGGTTAGGACGAGACATGATAGTTACAGTAACGAGACATGGAATTGGGTCTCGATTTCTTAGGTATATTTTTTTGGGGGGATTCTGTTTTTTTTTTCGTTTTAATAGCCTCACATGGCGGGAATCGGGGGATTTTTTTTTAAAAAAAGACAGCCCCCCCCGTTAAATATCCAATGAAGCGACCAACCGGGACCAATGAGGTCATGACAAACATCACAACGAAAAGAGAAGTGAAATTTCAAATATTATTTTTGGAATTTTTCACCCCGAAAGTTGGGGAAGATTTCCAATTTGACTACTGTAATATTTTTCAAAGGGGTTGTCAAACCACCAACTACAGTAGTTATGAATTTTTCCTACGGTATAAGTAGGTTATGAGCCATTTACTAACCATTACCCTAACTTCCCGGAACATCCAATTGGGGGTCTTTCCGCACACTCGTCACTTGCAGGAAAGGAACCTGGGTTCCCAGGCAAGAGAAGAACCGCCACGAAGACAAGTACGATGCGAAGGTGGTCCCGGGATTTACCCGTCTACATGAAGATGAGTGAAGTGATCTTGGTGGCGGTTTCAAATATTTTTTATTTTTACCCCTACCTGGTGAAATGATCCAATTTGACTAACATTTTTCGGATGGGTTGAAACCACCAGCTAGTGATGTTTAAGAAGATATGGGAATCCTTTCCCCCGGTTGCACGGAAATCCATGTTTGATAAAATATGAATAGTTGAATGTGACATACAACACACCAACAAAAAGAAAGACAAACTGGCAAAACAAAAGCCCCAGAACATCCGCAGCACGTTTTTTTTTCTTCAAAATCTATTTTTTTTTTGTGTTTAAAGCTTGTCTCTTTTTTTTTCCCGCGCTTGATTCTCGTGTTTTTTGTTTCTGCCGACCAAGTTCCGAATCCAACTGTCCGGGAAATAGTTTTTTTTTCACATCCAGAATTGGGCAGGATCAAGGTGAGCAATGAAAAAGACATGGTTGGTTGGGTTATATAGGGGATGAAAAACTACCCAGTATGTAGGGGTTAAAATAAACCATTTAAGAATCCCTATTAACCAACCAGGATTCAATGGAACGTAATAAGGGTTTTTTTCGTGGCTCAGGTACTATTGGGTATCTTGACGCTATGATGCTTCCAAAGGTCTCCAGATGGTGGTACGAGTTTCTAGCTGTTTTGCTGCTCAGCCTCGAGGTTCAGTGGCCAAAACAGAAGAAGGACACAGCATGAACAATAACTCAACATTTGGTGTTTGTTCCAGTCAAGGGGAAATGGATAAGTTACCCCTCAGTGTTTTTTTGGCACTCATCGTTTCAGCTTTTTTTTGAACAATCTGTTTCACAGAAAGCTGGTCAGTCATTTCAACTGACAAGGAATTTGGTAGAAATGTGTGCATTTTAGTAGGAACTCAGTAGGTCCATAAACGCCGATCAGCGCCAAAGGGATGACCGATTTCGCCATGGCCCACGATTCGTGAAAGTGAAGACTTTAGAAGGTGCTGAACGAACCGTTGAAGTCACAGCAACAGACACCATTCGAGAATTGAATGCAATGGCTCCGTGAAAAGAAGCATTGTGACGATCCGATGGAGCGCAGCAATCCTTACAGTAAGCCGCTCCTGAGTGATGGAGTTTTAGTAGATGACGAGACACTTCCTGCAGGGCTGTTGACTGAATCAGAAGTGACTCACTTCTTTTACTCCAAAAACGAAGTTTTTCAGCTGCAACACAAGAGGATGTAAAGGGCCTCCTCCAAGTCAATCTAATGGAAAACTCTTCATTCAGTGTATCAATCCCGGAGTCTGTGACAGGGATTTTTTGCACACTGCCTTTCTAGATTGTGATTCTGTGGTAAGAATCACTATCCCTGAGTTTGTGACGACCATTGGCGAAGATGCTGTTATACACAACATCTTCGCAAATGGCCGTAATTAGAGGGCGCACTTCTTTGCAAAGCACCAGGCTCACTATCCCGGACCCTGTGACCACCATTGGGGTAGGTGCCTTTAGAGGGTGCCGTTCTCTGAACAGCATAACTATCCCTGAGTCTCTGACGGCCATTGGGGTAGGTGCCTTTAGAGGGTGCCGTTCTCTGAAAAGCATCACTATCCCTGAGTCTCTGACGGCCATTTGGAAAACTGTCTTTCTAGATTGCCATTCTGTGGTAAGAATCACTATCCCTGAGTCTGTGACGACCATTGGCGAAGATGCTTTTAGAGGGTGCACTTCTTTGAAAAGCATCACTATCCCTGAGACTGTGACGACCATCGGGGTAGGTGCCTTTAGAGGGTGCCATTCTTTGGAAAGCATCACTATCCCCGAGTCTGTGACGACCATTCGGGGTAGTGCCTTTAGAGGGTGCCGTTCTTTGGAAAGCATCACTATCCCTTTTTCTTATTGTGCCATTGCGCACAATGCCTTTTCTGGTTGCGATCAGTTGCGAGTAGAAAGACCCCATGATTGAAAGCGGCTGGTTGCTGACACGTTGTGGAATCTGTTTTTTTCAAACCTCAGTCGGCAAATTTGCGCCGATGGATGCGATCAAACCTTGGATTTGTTTTACGGATTGCGCCATGGGATTCATCACCATTAAACTCACCACCATATGGAGATTTGTTTTTTTTTGCTTTTTCCAAGTGTCCTCTTAAGCAAATCCAAGAAACCGACAGGTTCAAGGCTAATCCCTTTCAGGGTGGAAAAGGGAGGATTTTTGAAGTGTACACTTGTGTGTTTGTTGAATATCCAGCTGCAAAATCTCAGATTTCTTTTATAAACTCTGAACACAAGGGTTGGATGATCTCCATCAAACAGCAGTGGCAGGAATGGGTACGCTCCCTGAAACTAACAGCGAGTTTACACCTGAAAACGGATGGTTGGAAGATGAATTTCCTTTCGGGATGGGGCCTATTTTCAGGGGCGACCTGTTAGTTTCACGGAGTGTACAGGTTTTTCTTCATGGCTAAGTATGCCATTGTTGAGTAATTTGTCTCCGTAGGGTCAGTAGCAAAGTTTGATGTAACATATAGTTGGGTTTTGACCTTGTTGCTTTTGTTAGCCCTGGTAACAAGATATCCAATAATTACCTGAAAAGTAGATGGTACAACTTTCCCCTACCTGCAGTTTTCGTTGAGTCGATATACATGGTAGTAATATCATTTTTGTATCAGGTGAATTAATATTGTGATATGTAAATATTATAATAATATACCGTATAATATACCTATTTAATTTATGAACACATATACATGTTTGGTTTAGCCTTGCACCACTTTTTTTTGCAAAACAATCCGTCACTTTCCACATCAGTGCGACCGGGCGTTTTCTCAACGAACAGACGCCTTATAGCTGGAGAAGTTGGCAAAAATCACAGAAGGAAATGGTCACGAAAACAAGTCGCAAAAAGAAAGGGCGAGAGAAAGAAACAAACAGTGATGGTCGCGTTTCAATTCTTATGGCAGGTTCAGTATTTGGTGACATTGCAGTCCCGCTTTTATTTTCGTGGCTTTCGTGGCAGGCGTACTAGTTGGGTTGTTTTTGTGACATCGGAGTGTCACTTTTCAAGGAGGTGCAAGACTCTTGAACTGTCCCACTTCTATTTTGAAGGACGTCTTGCACAACAGTGTTTTTGAGATTTAGACGGAGCACGAAATGCTATATTTTTCAATGTAGAAAATGTCTCTCCGAAACCGGATAAACTCTGCAAGGGGGGGGGCGCGATATGAGCAGTGCATGGTCATGTTCGGGTCATGCTCGGATAGGCCGCGTGCACTAGCGTGGATGTTTCATGCGTATCGTTGTATTCTTAGTGCTTTGCTCCGTGCACTGTATTGGACCTTTCGCGTGTTTTGATGTCATGCTGGACGGTCTATTCTTACGCTCTCTTGCATTCTAGGGTTTGGCTGCTTCAGTGCATTATGATTGTGCAGCATCACATGGCTGTGTTGAATTTCGGATTTTGGACTTTAGAATCATGGCGTAAAACCCGAGCATGGCCAACTGTCCGAGACATGTTCCAGTCATTTTTCTCAGAACTTGCTGCAGATTCTCTTTTGGAAAGACTCTTCCAGAATTCCAACCAAGATACGTCTGCCTTGGCATCTGCTTTTGAAAAGGTGGATGCTTTTGCCCACAACTTCATGCAGCAGCTCCGAAGGAGGCGAAACCGGGGGGGAAGGCCCTGGGCCAAGTCGGGGAGATGACGCCCTGGTGATTTAGTTTTATATAGGAGATCAAATACGGGTGTTTCCAAAAATAGGTGTACCCGCAAAGCATCCGTTTTAATAGGGTTTTCCATTATAAACCATCCATTTTGGGGTACCCCTAGTTTTGGAAACACCCATATATCAAATGCTACCCAATTTGGGATGATAATAAAGCCATTCAAAGGATCCACCTTCAAGTTGGGCTGCCGTCCTTTGGCCCGCTAAGGGATAGTGAATTGACACCCTGTAACAGAACCATTTGGCCCGTACTTGTGTTTGGGTAAAAGATGTTTTTCAAGGATTGCAGCATGTGGGTTCATCACCAATATAAACAAACCACCATTTGGAGTTTTTTCGACGCATCGAACAAACAAATGAAAGTAAGTGCAAAGTGAAAGAGCTTCAACGTCTTTAAAATCATCGGCTGTCCTTGCATTGTTGGCATCACTGTCTTAACAAAACGTGATGGGGATCAATGGTCCTTGCCTGTGGTCCAGGTCCGGGATGAACGTTGAACCTTTTGGGAAGCCGGAAAATTTCCCTGGAAATCAAGGTATTTGGGACATCCTGTGACATTTATGGCAGATGTTTGGGTTTTCATTTCTGTAGATTTGTCAAAATTAGATTCCCGAAAATTTTCAGCAGTTTCCTACCAAAATAAACCACATTTGTTCAAAATGTTGGAAGTTGAAACATCCCCATAGGCGTTTTTATTTGCAATTCTGAAACCGTGCCTGGAATATTTGGTGGCATTGCTGATTGGTGCGTCTGTTTTTTTGTGATAATTTGGGATGTTCCCCTTGGCCAGTAGTACTGGAAACTGAAAATTTCATGTGGATCCCATGCTAAAAGGCAAAAATCATGATTGTCACTGTTAGTAGGCAAGGCTTCATACGGTCCATGTACGGTACGTCTATAATACATTGTGTGGTAATGGACTGACAATTACCCCCCTGAAGTTTAACATGGAACCTGAAAATCAACCCATCGAAAAGCAAATTCCTTCTGGAAACCATCATTTTCAGGTTCCATGTTAAACTTTGGGGGTGTAAAGACAAAATCTTGAGTTCCTTCGAGTTTTGTGCAACATTTAGATGTAACCCCACAATTTTTGTACAACTGTTCAGCAGTCAGGAGTCCAGATTTGCCAAGTCAACATTTCAACCCACAGGCCATCCATAGTCCTTTTTATTCAACAATTAGTACCATCAAACAACGGAGTTTTCTAGTGCCATCTTAGTATAGAGTCCCAGGCAACGCGAGAAGCAACGCCAAGAGGACGGGTGATGGACGGTTGTGTTGGGCGGTGGTTGTGACGGAGAGGCAAAAAGTGAAGGCAATGTTTAAAGAAGCTGAGCAAGCAGCAATGTTGGACATCTTCCGCAACAAGGTGAGGCCCGTACCAGTTACAAATGGGGTTAGAATTCCTATAAGTAGGGGTACAACTCCACTTACCCAAGGAACTTTCACGAACAGCCAGTATACTGGAAAGGTTTGGAAGATGATTCTCTTATTGAATTATGACATCAGGTGCGACGACTCCAATAGTGGTTTCTCATGGAAAGCCTCCTAAGATGACTATTCCCATATATTTACCTACATTTTGGCTGATTTTAACGGCAATTTTTGGAAAATGTCAGTAAATATACCAGGCATGGCATGGATCCTATGGGATTTGTAGCTCAGTGAAATTATCCAATTTTCCCGAGAAATTTTATGTAGCTTTTAGTCTCACTTTGAGACTTTGAGGGGGGTGAATTTTGTCCACCAGATCTTGGCATTTGAGCGTTTTCAGCCTTGTATTCCGATGTGGTTTTGGCAATCTTATTTTGGCGACAAGGTGGTTTCGCAAGAGAATCCAACTACAAAATGGTCTCGTGACCTGTAAATTTCTAGCAGATGAGTGAAAATACATGCGGGTATTACTGTTGATGGCTGAAATCCTGCACCACCTGACATGTATGAAACCTTGTAGATAATGCGATACAACTACCAACCTCAACTGGTGATCGCAGGATTTCTGAACCATCAACAGTAGCATGGCCATCACATGGTGACTCCTATTTCCCCCGTAACGTTGGCGACCTTGACGATGACGGTTGGTGCTAGGATCGGGATTGCAAACGTTTAGTGCAGGGCCTGGACGTATGGGAAGGCGCGAGGGGTCCGGAAAATGACCTCAGGTTTATTGACTCAAATCAAGTTTGTCCAGGAGGATTTGGAGGGGTTGTTGACTCAAATCTTGCTATTCTGAGGCGGTAAACCGCACGTTCAACACATTTTTTGGTTGGATCTTCAAAGTCAGAGCTGTAGGGACCCCTCCCCTGGTACTTCCAACCCCACAATTAAAGAAACTTGTAGGACTCTGGGGCGAGGAATATGTACGAAAAGGAGATAAAGTGAAAACCCTATTTGCTACCCATGTGGAAAATGGTAGCATACCCCAAAAAATTGAGCTGCCCAATTGGGGAGGATCGAAAAAGCAAACTCGTTCGTGAGGCGAATACTAACATCAACCACCAGCCCCGAAATGTGGGCATCCTGGGTGGTAGATCCAAAAAAGCACCATCACAAAGTTGAAAGTTGTAGGTTTTTTAGCAAGAAATTGGTGGGCTGAGAAGTGTTTTTTCGCAACCTGCTTGTTGTTTGACAATGCGAACAGATCAAGCCGCTTAGCCTTCCAAAAATTTGACAAGATCTCCCCACCATAGGGATCATTGCCTGTCATGGGAAAACTTTATAAACGGAAGTTGTTGCATAATTTATCCTTCTAGTTTCTAGCCTACCAAAGAAAGACCGATGATAAGCATCTTAAAATTAAACAATGCATATTGAAAGACTACCAATGGTTTTGTTTACCTTAGGATGTGTTATAGTCATTACCCTTATTGATGTTTATCTACATAATTTGACACCAGTTTATCCGGTTGTTGTACAATGTACCTTCCTCCAAATTGCTGCAGGATCTTGTCCATCAACAGTATGAGCCGCCCCCTACAGCTGAAATCATCATACTTATCCCACAGGTCTTTCTCCCACGATTTTTTTCTTTTTTTTGGGACAAGGACTTCTACAAGACTTATCTGTTTAGGAAGAATAAGCAGGGGGGGAGAACGCCATCGAGCGGCTAAAAAACAGCCCAACGAATCTCCCCGACTTGGCCCTGCAGGAGAGTTACGACGCCGTCGGATGCTTTCACAACTCAAGGGAGCGATCCCAGGTGTTTTCGACCGAAAGCGGAGCCCTAAGAATCATTGGACCCTCCTTTTTTGAGGGGTTTGGATCTGTATAGCAGGTTTTAGGCATCTCCAAACCTCTAGTGACTTGAGATCCCATGATTCTTAGGGTGGGGAGTTTTTTTGGGGGATATGAAACTGCTACAAATCGATCTGGGCTGTGCTGATCATTTTCGCAGTCATTTTTTTGCAGCCTGGATTGACCATTTTCACGAGCATTTTGGGTCGCAACTTGTGGTGAAGGTTGAAAACCCAACCAGCTGGCAGGTAATTTTGGTGGATGGATTTGCCCTTGAAAAATGTATGGAGATTGGGTTTGGTAGTATTATGACCCCCTGATTTTTAACAGGTCTTTTTTTTCCATTGTTCCCTCCAGGGTCTGATAACGAAAGGTCCTGTGTTTTGCAACGGTTTGGTAAACTTGTCCGAGTAAGTTAGCGTAACTGGGGATACATTCCTTTTCCCACTCTTAACGAAGGGGCCTCTTCGGGCTGGATTCGAGGTTTATGAGTGGAAGATAACTTTGGGGTGATCCCCAGTCGTGAGGCTTCTGGATTTTCTATATGATGTAATGGAACTAGGTCCAGGAAACCCGGGGTCTTCGAGTTTTTATGTGGATAGGGGTATAAGCTAACTTCCACTTTTGAGGGATTCATCGCAAAAAACACACCGCGGTTTCCGGATCCAGATTGCAGGATTTTTGAGGTACAAAGGATCTGGGATAATACTGTTGATGGAAGAAATTCTGCACCAGCTGATATGCCAAAAAACCCTGTAAATAGTGGGATAAACTGTCTACCAACTGGTGCAGGATTTCTGAACCATCAACAGTATTTTGAATTCACAAATTTTTGGGAATGAGAATTCTGGATGGGGCACTGTTTCACCTCGATTCACCTCCAATTCCATGGATACTAGTAGTGAAAGTGACATTGAACTACAGGTGGTGCTTTCAAATATCATTTTTATTTTCACCCCGATCCTTGGGGAAAATGATCCAATGTGACGCTTCGGATATTTTTCAAATTCGTTGGGTTGAAAAACCACCAACCAGTGAATCTGAAGCCCTTCCAACCTTTTCACCAAGCCTTCGATATGTTTCGATCCAATGGGAGGGCCGCGAGAGAAATAATGGTTGTGAAAAACCGACATATGGGTGTTTCCTTAAATGGTGGTACCCCCCAAATCATCCATTTTAATAGGGTTTTTCTTTGTAAACCATCCATTTTGGGGTACCACTATTTTTGGAAACCCCCATATTCAGCATGCAGGGAAGGGGATTGATGTCCTATCTAAGGCGGTTCATTGATAGCTTGGCTGAGTTTAGTATCTTAGTTTCTTATAGGACCCCACTATGAAGGTCTTACCACCAAATGCGGGGTTTCCTAAAATGGTGAATTTCCCAAAAAAAACATGGGTTTTTTCCAATTAAAAATGATCAGCACTTGGGGTGTGAAATGGGGGTACCACCATTGAAGGAAACACCCAAATATCTTTATTTTAGAAGATCAATGGGAATCATCCATTTGGGGTTACCCCAATTGATGTGGGTACCTGGGAGGGTCTAAAAATGGCCCAAAACATTTCAACGACGTTGATATTTGAATCACTGGAGTTTCAGTGGAATGGGCATTAATTCATTAGCCACTACAAGGATCCCGTCATGAAGCAACCATTATAGCTTAGGGTCAACAGCTAAATGGCACAGTTTTCATAAGGTGCATTTTTTAAGAATGGCTTGCATATAGAAACCAAAGCATGGGAACTGTGCTATCTACATACTTAGCCTGGCTACTGGGAGGGGTCTCTCCCAACTTATATACACATGTATGCATGATATATTCTCTTTTTTCGGTGGTCCACTTTTGGGTCAAAAAGCATCCATCTTTTTTTGAAACAAACAGCCTCCAACTGCAACTTGTGCATCAAAAAAAATTACTCGTCAGGTGCTAGCAAGAAGTTCGCCCTCGGACAACCCGACACTCCAGTCTGGGATCCTGGCATAAGGTTTGTATTGAAAGATGTTGAAAAGATAAGATTTCGTGGTTATACTGATTTTTTGTTAATCATTACTGAATGAGTTTGTTTTAAACATTTGATGTCTTTTGGAAATTTTTTGGCAAACTATCTCAAGTGATAATGATTTAATGGGTAGGCAGGGTGATTTTTTTAAGCATTTAGATGAAGCTCAGTGTGTTCGGATCCTTCCTTCAATTGGATGTTTCCAAAAATAGGGGTACCCCAAAAAAGATGGTTTATAATGGAAAACCCTATTGAAATGGATGATTTGGGGGTACCACTATTTCAGGAAACACCCATAGAGGTCAGAGCTATGAGAAAGGTTTATCATAGAAACAGCAGAAATCAGCAACGGCAGGTCTTTGATCCAAATTCTTGGACCTAGGACCGGTCGCATCAAGATGTATCAAGCCAACGGAGAGTATGGTGTGTATACTCTATCTATCTTTATGTATGTACCGGTACCTATCTATCAACCTAATTGCCTATCTAGAAACCTATTTGCCTATCTATCTAAAGGTATCTACCCATCGATTGATCGGCCCATGAAAGTAGAGGGGATGGCTACGCCACTCACCGTTATTTTTTGGAGTTTTTGAAGGTTGACTTTGATGATAGAAACCGCGACATCCATGACAGAGCGATGCTCCAATTGTCAGTGTGCCAGGATGCGCCGGTCCAGGGTGAGGTCTATAAAATCCCAACATTCAGAAAGTAGATTCAATGAACTCCGATTTGTTTGAGGTGATCTTTTACATCCGTTTGCTCCCCACTTTTTGGCAAGTCACACCTTTCTTTTTTCCAACCATCTTAAGCAAATCTGAGCCAAGATTACTCTCCAATCAACTCTCTCTCTCTCTCTATAATTACTATTGATACTGTAAGCCCCAAGATTAACATAGAACATACTTATGGAGGTTTGGAAGATCATTTTCCTTTCTAAATGGGTGCTTTGTAGGTTCCATTTTAATCTTCCAGGGTGTAAATTCTCCATAATTTCCTTGCAAGAGCATCTTCCAAAGAGTTAAAGGAGTTGAAGGTGGGAACGTCATAGCCCATATGCTGTATGGTATATTTGCCTACATAGGTGTTCATGTAGGTAAATATACTAGGTGGTGGTTCTTTAGCGTTTTTTTTTTGTTGGAATTTTCACCCCTAAGCTACCTGGCAAAATGATCCAATTTGACGATATTTGACGAAGATGTCATGTTTCAGTTGGCTTGGTTCAACTTAAAACCACCACCAACTTGGAGGATCATCCCAGGACTCGTAAGTGGTTAATAACTATGGTGATCGTAAGTCCCCTAATTAGATCGGGTTATTCCCTTTCCAAATGGCCTTTTCATGGCTTATAAATGGGGGTGATCCTAACCATTTACAAGTCCTGGGATGATCCTCCAAGCAGTTGACACTAAAAAAGGCAACAAAAAAACCTATGGGTGTTTCCAAAAATAATGGTACCCCCAAATCATCCAGTTGAATAGGGTTTTCCATTATAAACCATCCATATTGGGGTATCCCTATTTTTGGAAACACCTATATACCTTTCGTCCCAACCTGGATCCGTCCAAACGCTGCTGAGTCGAGCGCCCACTCCTTGCCCTTCTCAGCCTCGGAGCCCATCCTCTCGCGCCGGGTGGGGGGAACTCGTTGGGGAAGGGGAGGGCCCCGAAGGTTGTTGTGAAGATGTCAAAAGGCCCATAGGTAAACCAACCCTAGGAAGGATGGAAGGTAAAATTAGTGGATATATTATATATATATACATATCATATATTATGCATATCATATACTGGAGTTGAAAACTGTTTTGTTTTGACCTCTGTAGAATGTGTTTCAAGGTGGATGGCCGACCGAAAGGATTTTCCACAAATCTGTAGGGTGTGGCAAGTGAGTCACTTGTAGGGAAATATGAGTGAATGAAGATCCACGTGTAGTAGAAAAAGGGGGAGATCCATATTTTCAAACCTGGCAGTTTAGTGTGATTGGCCTTTGGAGGTTCATCCTTCATTTACAAGTGGAAGTGGAACATGAAAGATCTTGCAAAAGAAGCACTCCTGCATCCAGATAAACGAATTTCATTGAACAATGATTGGAGGGATAGGAGCTACAGTAGGGGTCTCAACCTGTACGCAAATATTGCAGGTTTTGGAACATGATTTTGCTGCTAATTTTCAGTGGAATGCTCCCCCAACACCACATCAGCAAAACATTCACCAGAGACTCGGTGAATTTTAACATTCTTTGGTTCAAATTGATGTAGTCCTTCCCAGATATTTGGAAATTTTTGGTGATGAGCAATTCAATTGTTGAGCCAGGATTCCAGGGTTCAAAAAGATGTAGAGCAACCCCTTTGTGCTGTCTCATTTCTGAGTAGCACATCATGGCATTTTGGGGAGTGCACCCAATAAACAGGGG
This sequence comes from Breviolum minutum Mf 1.05b.01, assembly GCA_000507305.1. Classification (NCBI taxonomy): domain Eukaryota; class Dinophyceae; order Suessiales; family Symbiodiniaceae; genus Breviolum; species Breviolum minutum. The sequence goes on from DF239779.1 coordinate 15,539, forward strand.
TTGAGCTTCATCCGAAGGTCTATATTATTCTCATAGCATCTTTCCTGTTTCTTGTGCCCTTCCAGAATCTATCCAGTGAGCACTCACTTCAAAATGGCTGTTTGTTTAGGGGAAAGACACTAGGTGGTCTGATTGTAATTCATAAGCTGTCAGAAGGGTCCTTGCAAACCAACCAAACGTTCATGGAGCTCTTGTCACAACCTAGTCCAACTATTGTTCTATCCCATATGTTGCTTTCAACCTTAATGCAACTCCACCCTTATCGAAGGTCTCAGGAGTTAAAATGTTTGTTCAATGTGCTGTGTGTGATACAACATGCGGGGACCATGCGGTCATGAGCTTGGCACATTCAAATGAAATTGTTACATGCATTGGAATTTTCATTATATAACAAAGTCCAAATCACCCATTTACGCATGGAACATCTTCGCCTGTTCTAAACTTCTAAACCGCCTGGCAGGCCGAGTGAACAGCTTGGACCGGGAAGCGTTTTGACAGTGAACTTGTCAAGCAGTGGACATCAAATTTCGACATGAAGAGCGGGACAATCCAACCATTTTTGCAACGAAAAATAGGTCAACCTCACATGGAATGCAATGTATAGCAACAACAACTCCAAGCATTGTCCTAAGATTAACTGCAGAAATATTCAAAACTAATGTGTATTATTTTGTTTCATGCGTTTTCCAGTGGTTATGTCACGGCTGATGGCCGCTGAATGGCGTCCAAAGGTTTCACCATGATCCCTCGTGAGTTGTGCGCTGAATCTGGCTTGTTTGTGCAGACCAGAGAGGATTTTGGTACCTTTGTTGACTTTCTATGATAGTGACTATATAGTAGGATTCTATACATACAGAGTATAAAGTAGAAGATATACCGTAACAAGCGTAAGGGTTTTAAATGATATAGATAGATTCATCAACACGGGAACTTAGTGGGCACTTTTTCCCGCTCAATCTACACTCCGGCAAACTAACATGGCAATGGAATATGGACCCTTTGAAGATGTATTTCCTATTGAACATGTTGATATTCCATTGCTATCTTAATTTACCAGAGGGTAACATAGCCATGAAACATCCATCTTTTTTCATTATTCTTGTCAAGACAGACGGACAACATGTTCCATTGCTATGTTTGATTTTACCGAAGGATGAGTTATAGAGGGAACTGTTTGATGGAGTGATTCATGGAGAAAGATTTCATTAGATGTAGCTACTGACCTGTACAAATCTTACACAGAAGGTTGAAATGAAACCTGTTTGATCAGGAGATTCTAGACTTGGAAATCATCGGTTTTTTCCGGGTTGCATTGTTAAAGTTGCAGGGGTTTGTTTGCGTTTGGGGAGTTTGCTCCAAAACACTTCTTGCCACTCACCTTTTTTTCCAAGACAAAGCGAACTACTGGTCACACGAGTCACTTGAGTCACGAAAAAACAACTCGGCCGGACACTTTCCATGAAATACTGGTTGTTAAAGGCATTGTTTCATAGGGATCCTTATTTCATGGTTTATTATAAATCCCCACATCACTGGGTAGGATTTCATCCCCAAAAAGAAGCCCCCATGATTTTTTGGGAGAGCGGACCTGAAAGAAACTACCCAACTCCTCCTGAGTTTCTGTTTTGATTTGTTGAAAAACACACATTATATAATGGCAAGCAAGTGTGAAAGAAGTTCAGCTTTAGAGCTAAGTCACTGGTGATACTTAAAGGGCTGTATATTACAGGTTGATGAAAAACATGTATTGCTTACAGCCCTGGCGAGGTAAGGACACGTATCACTTCAGTGCTTAGCGCATGCTCCACCGGGATCTTGCCATCCACGGGTTTCACGGCGTCAGGAGAAAGTGCCTGACACTCCTCTTTAGGAGCTGCCCAACACAGGATCCAGAACGCCCCACGGGTTTGACACTCACCACCCGTTGTGTGCCCCAAGAGAAAAAAGGGGTTTTGTGGCATTTTCATGGTGCCCAACTTCATGGGATGTTGGTTTTTTCTTAGGTTTGAAAAACCACGGAGAGGTCACTCCGAGTGTTACTATAACATCTTTTTTTTTTGTTGGGGGAGGGGCATTGCCTTGAAACATGCATAAACAAAAGATCAAGGCAAAGGGGTCGAGAAACAGCACCAACCACTGTTTTTCTCCAGGGCAAAACTATCGGTTAATAAACATGCTTAGTAAGGTTGTGGGACCCCTTCCAAAGGGACCTTGTTTTGGCTTATAAATGGGGGTTGCTCCCAACTACTTTACCACTTGGAAAAGTAGATGGCGAGCCGGGCGATCGCCACTCCCATGTATTTTCATGGCCCCGAAAACCAAGCGCCACCGGACTTGGGAGTGGCTGGCGGCTCGCCATCTACTTTCAGCCCTGACAGTTGGTTTCGTGATTCAAGCGCCGATCCCCAAATATTTTAGCTGGAAATTTCCAACCGTTGCCAATGCTGGAAATTACCAGAAACCCAACGAAAAAGTGAAAACACTCAGTTCCTCTTGGAGTCAAAGAACGGAGTTATGTTCGCCCGAATGTTTCTGAAAGGAGCTAGTCTTCAGAAACCTGAGACTAATAGTTTATGAGTTTATGGTTTAGGCCTCATTTAGGAAATCTTATACATACTTGCTACTTGTATCTCTTCTTGTGGCATACGTACCAAAGCATAGACACTTGTATTCCAATCATATATTGTTTTGTCATGATTAGTTCAGTAGTTTTCTGTTTCTGCGTGAAAATCTTTCTGTCATGTATCTCGGACAATATCCAATCTGTGCGATGAACGAACGTCAGTTGAACTTTGGATTGGTACCCCCGCCGCGCCGCCAACCAGATTATCTCTTTCCAAGAGGGGGAGGGAGAGTGTGCGGCGTGGGCCGTGTGCCCAATCAAAACCGCCACCGGAGGACCAATGGTTCAGGTGTCCGGCAGGGTGATTGGTGGACTTGGGGGCATTTTAAGGTTGTTATTTGATCTAAAAGATGTGTAGTTTTTTGGTGCTTCGTTAGAAAGTATGTGCAACTTGAACAAAGATAGAGATATGATATGATGGTTCTAGTTTCGGAGTCAAGCACCAATCTTGACCGGACCCAGCCATTGACAAATCATGACCATGCCGAATTCCCTTACGGTTTTGGGTTCCGCCCCTCTCAAACCTTTGGTTCGAAAGGTTTTGAGGTCAACCGAGAAGCAACATAAAAATGGGGTTTCGGTCGGTCTCATCGAACATGGAACATGTCATTCTATTCCCTTTGTTTTTGTTTGTTTTGGGAGCTTTCTTTTCGCCTCTTTTGGGAACAAAACACATTTTCCCACCTAAAGAAAAACACATCTCTTCAAACAACGCCATCTTGGGGGAGGAAACAGAAGGGAACGATCACATATCACTTACAAGTAAAAAGGCACTAACTTGAATCAATGAGTTTCCGGCTTTCCCATTTGGTGGAATATGTTTCCTCGTTCCTGGAGGGCATGTTTGTTCCTAGGAAGGTACAAGGTGGGCCTACATGGAGTTATAAGTTATAAGTATTATAACCCCTATAAAATGGCCGAAAATCAATGGCTTTCATTTGGGTTTATTTCACCCCCGAGTAAGTGGAGTTTATGGGCCCCGACTCATGAGGGGGCCAACCTCATAACCTTGAGTGGTCAACTGTCATCGTGAAACTTCCACTCCGCAGGTGTCATGACCGCGCGACAGGTCAATGCAGAGAAGGTTTCCTGGTGTCGATGACACGTGGAAAAATCCAGTTGAGATGATGATGATGACCCCCACCGAAAACTTGCATAGTCGTTTTTTCCCCTGAAAAGGAAGCAATTTTTTGTTTGAACTTTCATCTTCCAAACCATCAATTTTCAGGGAATATCTTAGTCTTCACAGGGGGGGTTCCCACCTTTCAGCTGGGTCGGCTGATACCTTGGAGGATGGGGACCTAGCACTCGGATACAAGTGGTTGATAACAATGGTTGTTTGGCAAGTCCCCAAAAAACTGGGGTTGTGGGATCCCTTCCAAATGGCGTTTTTTTGGCTCATAAATGGTGGTGGCAACTCAAATATTTTTTATTTTCACCCCGAAAATTGGGGAAGATGTCCAATTTGACGAATATTTTTCAAGTGGGTTGAAATCACCAACCAGCTCATGAATGGGGGTGATCCTAACCATGGATGCTCCTCCAACACAGGTAAGTTCCCTCTCTGTTCCTCGCATTCACTGACAAGTCTTCTTGGTGGTGGGCCGTCAAGTCGTGTGACATAAATATGCCTTTGCAACCACGAAATCCACTCGAATTACCTAGACATCCCAGTTGAAAGGAAATGGTAGTCACCAGAAATTGGGATGAAACACATGTATATATATATATATATAGATATATGTATCAGTTTTTCGGTTTTATGGAGAAAAACAACAACATCCTGCACCAAACTGGACATTTTTGGACATATCATATTCCTATGTCATTCCCAGCCATATCACCTGGGTTTTTTCACGTATCCCGGTCCGGGGAGCTTGGTTTTTTGGGAAAATCTTGGAGAATACAAGAAACATGTTTGGAATTATATACCCCTGAAAATGAACTACCCTAAGAATCATGGGATCTCAAAACTAGGGGTTTGGAGATCCCTAAACCCTGCGTCATACAGATCCAAACCCCTCAAAAAAGGAGGGTCCAATGATTCTTAGGGTAGGTGGTGTTTGCACATATTTTTTATTTTCAACCCGATTTTTGGGGAAATGATCCAATTTGACTTCCGCATATTTTTCAAATGGGTTGGTGAAAAACCACCAACTAGTGAACGAATGTCCCCTAAAAAGGGGGGCCATGACTCAAAAGATAAAACGGATAGTCTTCCAGTCGCAGCATTTTTCAGGGGACATTCGTTCGTTTTTTGGGGGAGTATCAACGGACTGTCATATCGATGATAGATAAATATATAAAGGTTGAACCTTCAAGTTACCTTGGACCTTCAACTTCTGCATCTGATTCATGCATGTTCAAAAAAAACCCTACAACTAACAGTTTCAACGCCCTATGAAAATAGGTCTAGGCAATTTTTTGGTCAGCCCAAAAAGGTAGTGTATAAGTAAGGGAATCCGTATCCCCAAAATGGCCGAAACATATTCAGGTTAAGGATTTACAACAAATTGCCCAGATAGGTGATCTGAAAAGGACGAATTTCATCTGTACAACCATTGATTCGTCAGGGGTAAACAACTCGCTGGCTTCGTTGAAAAGAGAGGGTCCTTTCTCTTTTTGAAAATTAACTTGGAACCTAAGGAAAATCATCCGAACCATCCACCTCCATTTTTTTTAAAGGTTCCAGCGATGTTCATATTTCCAGGGTGTAAATATTGAAACATAGCATTTCAATCTCATTAGGATTCCTCAAAATGGTATATTTGATATTATATTTATCTAAGATTTCGTTGTTTTTTTGTGATACATGTAACATTTGTTAGGTAAAAATCTACCGGTACAAAAAAAAAACATTCTGAATCCTTTGGAAGGTTGTCGGTGATGAAAGGTCGCAGTTTGTTTGACGCCGCCACAGGAATTGGTGAAGTTGGTCTACCTCGGAGAGGTGCCAACAGCAGGTACTCTCCCTGAAACTAACAGCAAAAGCACCCGAAAATAGGCAAAAGTGCCCCAAAAGGAAGCGAAAAAGTATGAACCAATCATCCATGACTTCAGGGGCTTTTGCTGTTAGGTTCAGGGAGGGTATACGGTATACGTATGTTCCTGTGTATGACTACATACCTCTACATATATACGTAATGTATGTCAACTAACGTATATCTGTATGTCAAAACAACATATGTATGTCAATGAATGTATCTACATGTGAAGGTATAGATGTATATAAATATACTCCGCCCAAAACTAACATGGCACCTGAAAATAGACTCCGGGAAAAGGGGATTCCGAACTTGGAAACCATCATTTTCAGGGTCCATGTTAGTTTTCGGCGCAAGAATATATGTTTAGAACGTTCATTCGTAGAACGGATTTCTTCATCTGTAGCACGTTCGTTCCGTCCGGTGGAATATGAAAACAGCCAATTTTAGTTGCGTGTGAACTGTGAACAAAAAAATGCAAAGCTGCGAGATGAGATGTTGGAATCGGAGATTGATGTAACATCCAAGCAAGGCCGTGTCGGAGAATTACTAGATTCAAGCCTTGGGCTGGTCAATCTCGCTCCCGCCGGTTCGCCGAGGTTACTTTTTCGCGCTTTGGAGACGCAAATGTTGTATTGAAAAATACAAAAGTTTCGCGTTCCGGCTATCTGCCATTTTTTCACCACATGTTGCGCTTGCCACGAAAAGTGACACTCCAACAGCATCAACTGTTGCGCCCAAACATCATTCCAACTTCACTAAATATTGCGCCTGCCACGAAAAGTCGCCCTGCAGTGGTGGTGGTGGTGATGTGGTGATGTGGTGATGTGGTGATGTGGTCTGGTCAGATGTGGTGAGGTGCGGTGAGATGTACTGAGAGAGATGTGGTGATGTGATGTGAGATGTGGTGGTGCTTATACAACACCAATTTGAAGCAGATTGCATTTGTTTTTCCTATTCTAATAATCAACTTATCCCAATACTTGTCTTTGTACAAAGTTGGCTTGGGATGGTTTTGGGTTGTTTGGGTTTGAAAAAACTGTTAACCTTTTTGGGATTACGGACCCATTTTTTTTTCGCAGCCGACCTTGGAACATCCAAGTTCATCTAGGAAGGTATAGAGAACCGGGGTTTGTCATGGACGGGTCATGTTTTAGTGGAATTTCCTTAAGAAAACTAACAAAAAAACACTCCAAAACCAACAGTTTCTCTTTTTTGAACCAAAATTTTGGAGGTTATAACTTATATCACTAGATGGGTGTTTCCAAAAATAGAGGGACCCCAAAATGGATGGTTTACAAAGGAAAACCCTATTAAAATGGATGATTTGAGGGTACCACCATTTAAGGAAACACCCAGATGGGACAATTGATGCACTCTGAACATTTTGGAAAACCCATGTTGGAATCTCAGGATGCCATGCTTGAAAAATTTGTGCAAGAAATGAAGGTTGATAGGGATTTCTACCAAAAAATTCCACAGGAGGATTGTATGCTTGCAGATTTGCAGTGAAGATACATAGAGCCTCTGATTGTCAAGATTTGTTTGTACCGGCACCTGTCTTGCAGATTTTGGTGGGTGACATGTTGCGATTGATCATCTGTATCTACCTTGATCCGATCCCACCCATTCAGAATTGCTAGGTGCGTTCGCACGAAGGCATTCGATTGTGGCGACGGGCACAGGTGCCAATGCAGTGTTGGGCGGGGTTGGCGGTAAGGCATGTTGAGCTTTCAAAAATCTTGGTTGGGTTGTTTTTTTCGGGAAAACCCGAAAGTAATGGATGAGTTCGGAAGAGCGGCCTTCGAATTTACAGGCTTCAAAAATCGGAACATGCATTCTGAAAACATATTCAAGCATAGACCCTGAAGGATAGCTGCTGGACATTTATCTATGAATTTACCCAGATCGATCCATCCCTTTTTTGTTTCACGGTGGCTGGATCTATCCAGATTTTCCCAAGGCTTGCATTTACACCGATTTGCTTCTAAATTGCCTACGGGCCTACGTATACTTTCAGGTCTCAATAGTAACAGGGTTTACTATATTACCTGGTAAAATTTCTGCCTTTTTGGAGGTTTTTCGGGTGAAAAAGACACAAATTTTACACACTTGGAAGATCCAGGTATATATGTCCCAATTTTCTATCCTTTGTTTTCTTTTTGGAGTGTTGTTTTAAACTTCGCCTTCGGCCTAAAATATCTTAAAATGATGGCAATCAATTGCCATCTGTTTTTTGGCGATGTTGATATGAACATGACGTGAACCCTCGCAAATCTTGTTAGATTTGGTGGCTTCCAAAACCCTTTGGTATATATAACTTCAAGTTTATTTTCTTCACATCCACCGGATTTGTTCCATTGATGATTCCACCAACCAGGGCCTGCTTTTCAAGGTCGTTCGGGTTGAAACAGGTGAAGGGTTTCGAGTTTGCTCATGTTTTTTTCATACACACCTGGAACCCCAAACAACCATTTATAAATGGTTGTTTGGGGTTCCAGGCAAGGATATCGCAACTGATTCCCGAGGATCCTGGATTACAAAATTTTCTGGGGATTTGATGGGATTTGTCGCCATCCTATCAAATCCACCTACCGAGAGCGACATTTTTTAGGGCCAAGAGTGACTTTCATTTTTTTTTGCGCAGTTGGTATACTTCGGGGATCCTTTTTGAGCTCTGTTTTGCCAGGGGTGATGAAATTACCCATTTTGGGGGGATCAAACTATGCACATGTATGGTATTTTTGAGGGATTTCCCTTGTTTGGATTGGTAATATAATGACCCCTGTTTCCATATTTTTCTGGATTGGTTTTCTAATTTTGGGTGAAAAGTGAAAAAGGCACAAAGCAATTTCAACACTTGGAAGATTGCAGGTCTAACCCCCACTGAAAACGAAGATGGTTTGCTGGAAAATCACCATTTTTAAATAGGAGATACTTGGGTTGTCTCCCCTCTGAGGTGGGAAATGAAGGTTTATAGGGGTCCCCGACCAAAGATATACTGTTATATTCCAGGTCTCGGCAGGGGGACAACCCAAGACCAATCTTCATTCCTGGTTGTTTTTGCAGCCTGTCATTCGTTGGTTTTCCGGGGGAGTATACAGTATATAGATTGGGTCGTTTTGAAAAATCACGGAATGTCTGCGGGGGCCAGGAACAACGAAAATCGCCACGGCCACGGCCACGTTCGCCGCAGTTGGAAGCGACAGGCCGGGCGTCGTCATGAAGCCATTGCGGAAGTGTCGACCGACCTCACCCCAAAAGGTAGCTGAGGAAGGGAAATGGGACCCCCCTTATTTCAGGGAAATCTAGGTGGGTGAAATATTCTAATTTGGCCATGATTATGTCTTACTCAATGGATCTATTGGTTGAATCTGACAGATTCCAAAAAGATGGAATATTTCTCGTGGGGTTGGATCCTAAGATTGAATAGATCCTATATTTGTTGTGGGTTGAAGGTGGCCGTATTATTATAAATAATATTAATTCCTCATGAGATTCTCAACATGTAGTATGTAGCATGGATGTGAATCATGAATGTTCAAGTACATCGGGCCAATCATATAGAACTTGTTACCGGTTGATAGTGAGTCTGCAATGAAAAATCTTGCAATCTGAGTGTATCAACCCAAAAAAGTGAAGTAGTCTTCTTGAATCCCCAGAATTAGTATTGTGCACTTTTGATTTCCACAATTTCATTTAGTATGGTGTACCCTCCCTGAAACCAACAGTTCGCACCTGAAAAGATGGCGGGCCCCAAAAGGAAAGGATCGTCTTCCACCATTTTCAGGTGCTCAGCCCGGCCCGTCCGTCACTGTATTACAGAGTTTTTTTCGGGTACCTTCCTGGCAATGATGAGAGATATCCCCCACCAAGCAACTGTTCAAGGTTTTTTTTTGCTTTCCCGCAGGTGGGATATGGACTCGTTCGTTCCCAGTATCTATGAGGGGATCATCCCCTTTTGGAGTCGCCTTAGGTGGTGGTGCAGCAGCAGCAGCCATCGGGACTGGGGGATGGGGGATGGGGACTCCCTAATGCGATGGAAGAAATCTGACCAGGAAATCAATGCGGCATATTTATCATACCAACCGGTGCCATGATTTCTTCCATTAACAGTATATTTCAAGGTGGTGAATGACACATAATGACACCATTCGCAGACAGATAAATGTGTGATGCTTTTGTTGCACTAAACAAGGTGGTGTTTGTTGTGATGAGCACGTGAGACTACCGGATAACAAGTTTTCCAAACTAAATGGCGGAATGAACAACTTGTTGGGGTTGGAGCAACCAGGAAAGTGTGGTTGTTTGAAGAGTCTGTTTATTGAAATTTATGTGATACTTGATGCATATATGGCCTCACATGGGTACTGTCCAGCTAGAAGCTACACAGATTCGAGGTGGATGATAGAAATGGCATTTATCAAAGTGCATGGCGGACTGAAACTGGCTACTGGCTACAGACCAAAATTTAAATTCACCCCATGTGTGCCACGTGCTAATCAACGGCGGCCTGGGGGCTAAAGATTGTCCTACCTTGGGGGCTATATCGGTGGTTCGGAGTGTCGTACGTAGGAATTTTAGGCCATAGCAACGCCTCTCCAGTTGGCAAACAGGGATTTTGAATGAGCTTCAAAGTTTGAAACACTCTGGGCCTCTGGAACATCCAGCCTTAAAACAAATGGTGGTATCCTCAAAAGTTTGGTTTCGAAACTTATATCTGACCTTCCTGGTTGCACTCCATTCTTTATGTAAAATTGCATTTATTCACCAAGATACTGTTGATGAATTAATTTCTGTGCCACCTGATATTTCTCACCATACCAGTAGTTATATCGGTGTTCCAACTATCTCAACTGATGCACGATTTCATCCATCAACCGTTTTAGATTATCATGGGAATGATAGTTGGGTAGCGATAGAAAAGACGTGATAAGGCTGAAATGGCTTAAATAATTGTTGTGTAGTGTATATATATATATATATATAATATGTATCTAAGTGTTGGTTGCAAACATTTTTATTTCTACCCCCCCTGAAAGCTACCATGACAAACTGGAAAATCCCTATTTTAATATAGGAAATACATCTTCATTCATCGTGGATTTTCCGCGGGGGTACGCCGACATGGTCTTGCAAGTGGAAGTGATACAATTTACCCTCCCTGAAACTAACAGCGAGTTCGCACCTGAAGTCATGGATGGTTGCAATACTACACTCTGGAAGACTAACGGCTGGAACCTACAGCCATCACCCATTTTTTCCAAGGAAGATGATCTTTTCACCAAACCTCCATGAGGACGTGATCCAGCCGTTAATCTTCAGGGGTGTACCCTCCAGTAAACTAACATGGCAATGGAAAATCACCATCTTTAATAGGAGATACATCTTCAAAAGGTCCATTTTCCATTGCTATGTTAGTTTACCGGAGTGTAGTTTCCGTTCGTTTCCGAATTTTGGTTGTTGGCCTAGTTTTCCCGGGCATCTTTGCATCAAGATATGTTGTTTCCAACGACCCAGGACCGGACCTGATGAGGCGCGCTTCATAGGAGTACCCCTCCGTTTCCCCGAAATTTCACATGGGAAACCCCCGAAAAAAGGGACCATTGTTAAAAGGGATTCTTTTATCTTGCAACATATCAAAGTTTCGGGGGACAAACATCAGTTTTCACAGGAGGTTCACAAACTTGCAAATATTTGCAGCTTTACCCGTGCTTTGAATTGATGTGTTTTCATGGGTAAAAAAATATCCAGGTGGATGATAACTTTCGGGGTTCCGAAAGGAAACTGCAAAACTTCTACAACTCTCAGGTTGAGGTTGGTGAATGAGGTACACCCAGATTTCGTACACCTTTTTTTGGGAGTCACATAATACAGTAGAGGTTGATAATATATTGGCAAATTCATCCCTAAAGATGGTGCAGGAAGCAAGACGTTGGGGACACTTGGGTTTTTGCGTTAGTTATGTGCAAGGCTTTAAGGCCAGCTGCTTGAAAGACTCTGTGCTGCGGATTTTCCAACCAGCTGCGGTTTGTCAAATCGTTTGCGATGGTAAAGATAGGGTCATGATTCGGAATACGACGAATTTCGGTTGATTTTCCAGCGATATTTATGGAGGCTTGGTGCTTTCTATTTGGTTACACCAATGGACCAACTGGTGCTGTTTCAAGGTCAAAAAAAGGTTTAAAGAACCTAACCTGAAAGTCAGAAACTCCTCAATATTCCCAGTGTTGTAAACCCACATTAAAAATCGAAACGCATGATTTCATTTGAACTTTCTTGGAAAGGCACAACTAACTGGGGCCCCTTTCTTCTACCAAGCTCTGTTTCTTAACGCATTACTGTAAAGGGATCGATAGTCCATTGGAAGTTTCCATACAAAACGCAACGAATCTTTCCTGTTTTGGCATCTTGGGCTACCATGTTTTTTTACATCTTGGGGTTGGTGGGGTGCCAGGGTTTCGATGGTTCCCATGATTTTCAACTACACCTCCCAGGCGACGCTCAGTCGCGTCCTTGATGCCTTACATGAAGCTTATCGTCGGTTGACGCGACCAGAGCAGGTGTGCTTTACGTGTTGGATGTGTTGATGAACAAAAATCATGTAAACACCACATCTGACTTCCCCCCAAACAAAGATGGAACATATGAAAACATATCAAAAAGAACAGATCAGAACCATGATTTTTCAAGTTCCGTTTTTTTTGGTGTTTGATTCTTGGCAGAGGGGGTGGGATACCAAAACCACTAGTTCTATGTTACCCCCAAAAAAATCAACCAGCAGGATGGCATCTTACCATCATCTCACCCGCAAGGGGCCTACTGGACACTGGGAGCCAACCATGCCATGCACACTTTCTGTTGCCTTGATTGGTGACTGAAACGGTGCAACATCCCTTCTTGAAGCATGCATGAAAAAATACCAATCTAGAAATCAAGCAACAAATGGCTTTGATTTTGTTGAACGTGATTTTTCTTTGTTACTTTCATCATTAGTCGTTAGATGTCGTTAGTCACAAGATTTGGTGAAACTATGATAATACATCCCCAAAGTTTAACAGCTCGCCCCTGAAAAAATGATGGTTGGAAGACTCAGACTTTCATTACTTTCCTTCTGGGATTCGGCAAAATTTCAGGGGTGAGCTGCTAAACTTCTCTTGGGAGTATCATGTTTTTGCTGTTGTTGTTGTTGTTGTTGTTGTTGTTGTTGTTGTTGTTGTTGTTGTTGTTGTTGTTGTTGTGTATTCTAAGGAACAGTAGGTGGTGGTTTCAACATTTTTTAATTTTCATGTCAAACATGGGGAAGATGCACCCATTTTGACGAGCATATTTTTTCAGATGGGATGAAATCACCAACCAGAAAAGTGGACAAATCTCAAAGATGACCGTGTTCTGACTCAACCCTCACCTTGATGATGGCAGGTGGGCCTATATTGGTCACAGGAGCGTTGGGCCATGTTGAGTCAGGCGGGGGGTTTTGGACAGTCACTCATGTGGTGGGAAGGTTTGACCCCCCCCCCCCCCGAAAAAAATGCTGGGTGGTGGCAACTCAAATATTTTTGGAATTTTCACCTCGAACTTTGGGGAAGATTCCCATTTTGACTAATATTTTTCAAAGGGGTTGGTTCAACCACCAACCAGAATGTAGTAATTTTGGCAGTTTGGTTCCTTTACCTGGATGATCGTCATCTTTTTTTCATAAACAAAAACAAATATACTCGGCTAATCGGCAAAACTCTCCCCGGCTTGAGCGCTTGAAAAACATGAAACCAAGAAACGCCAATCATTTATTTCCAAGACATGAAAACCAACTCCAAGAATTTCTAGCATAAAATTGGTTTCTGAGGGAACATATATAGGTTGTAAGTTTTATTTTAAAATGAAGCCATCCAAAGCCATACAGCAACATACCCTCCCTGAAACTAACAGCCATTTTGCCCCTGAAAATTTTGGGGGCCCCAACCCCCCCCTGGAAGTTTGGAGATGAACCGAACTTGGAAACCACCATTTTTCAGGGGCAAAAAGCGGTTAGTTTCAGGGAGGGTACCCTTTTACCACCCGAAAAGGTGCTCGCCAAGTTACGGACCTTAGCCAATGTCGTGGGGGGGCCCTTGCTGTCGGGGGTGAGAAGGTGGTGTTTGCCACGTTGATATACCCGTTGGGAATGGTGGGGAAACCAAAAAAAATTGGGGAAAAAAATAACTAACCACCAACCACCTGGGAATTTGTTATAGAAACTTGTTGTAAATCATGGGATGAAAACTTATCAAACCTCAACTGGTGATTCGGAGTTCTGAACCATCAACTGTTAATGAGGTGTTGGAATGATTGGACGTGTTTGAGCTCTTGGTTGAAGGGAGTAAAGTGTTGCTTTTTAATTCTGTCAAATTTTTACATGCCAAACTTGTTGAGGAAATGAAGCTTATTCACACATACCAACCAACAGACAGGTAGTTGTGAACATGAAGCACCATGTGACCCTTTGATCACGTGAACTGAAGTTTTCCATCGTACATCGGAGCATTTTGACTAGGGGCTAGACCCACTGGTTGTCGGCTGATCAAGCAGATCTTGTCGTTTGTGACTGGAAAATTGATCATATTTGAAAAGTCTGCAGCATATGTTTTCTAGAGTTCTATATTTGTATCTATGTTAGATGATATACAATATATAATTATATCTGTGTATACTGTATACCTTACATTATATACAAATATATGTATCGTTTTTTTTAGATATTATTTCCCACATATTTCATAGATCATAGATGATTGTTCAGATCATCGGTTTTTCGGAGTTTCGTCTCAGCCAGTTGGCAAAAATAAACCAAGGCCAAATGGACGGTGGCAGCGCCTGCGCAACTTTTATCCTCCGATCCCAAGGCGTTTCCCCGCTTCCCTAGTCTCGTCGTTTGGGGGTGGCTGCTGGTGGATGGTTCAGGAATCCCCAAGGCCAACCACTTGGGATGGTGTATAAAACCCTATAAATAATGGGAGATAAACTACCTGAGCCTCAACTGGTGAGTTTGCCGGATTTCTGAAGCATCAACAGTATTACCCCAGGTAATTTTCACAGAGGTCCTTCAAGGACACATTTTGGGGGGATCAAACACATGTAGGATGATTTTGAGGGATTTTCCTTCAAGAGTGTATGGTTTGGGTTGGTTTCATGTCATGACCCCTGTTGGAGATGGGATTTTGGTACTGGTAAGTATACCAAGTTGTAGGGTTTGAATAGGGCCATCCATGTAGAGGGTAGAACACAAAGCAGCTGACCCAACAACGGTGTTTTCTCAATGCGAGGGTTTTGAGTCAGATGTACGAATGGTGTGTTTTGTGTGTGTGTGTGTGTGTTTTTCCACGCCCCAGGAAGGATCATGTCTTGGGGCAAAAACAAGAGCTTACTGAGCGAACGAATGACCGGTACTGCTTGGAGGATCATCCCAGGACTTGTAAGTGGTTAGGATGGGACCCCGATTTATAAGCCATAAAGTTCCGCCATTTGGAAGGGGTCCCGCAACCCGATCTTTAATGGACGAAAACGATCACCCTGGTTGTGAAAACCACGAATCCGAAAGACCCATACCTGGCCAACAAGTTTTTCAGGCCATGGCGGAAACAGGTGCAGCTTTTTTTTGGGGACGTCAGGTGAGGTGATCATGTTTTGGGTGTCACAATTTGTGGTTGGATGATACCCCTCAAGTACACGATCACATGACTAACTCGAAAATCACCTAGTTTTCAATGGAACATCACCATTTTTCAAGGAGATACATCTTCAAATGGTTGGTTTTTCCATTCTCATGTTAGTTTTCGGTGGTGTATTCAGAAAGATGCTTGGCCTTGCACTCCAGAAAATGAACATTTTTGCCCCTGACTGTTGGGACGCTTTCAAATGACATTTTAGCTTACAACCAGTGATTTTCAAGCGCTAACTGTTAGTTATTGTGGAAGAGTTGCCGCACTTAGGATGTTTTTCGGTGATCATTTGTGGATCGAATCGTTTGTTTATTAAAAAGCAATCAGCTCAGTTGGGGAAGATTCGATTCGGCCAGGAAACGTGCCACACATCATTATCTATAGGTGGTTGTTTCAAAGATTGTTTTTTTCACCCCTTCAAATTGGGAAATGATCCAGATGGGTTCAAATATGGTAAGGGCCAACTTGTGACAACCGGAGATCTTTAAGGTGAAAGATTCGTGTAGCTTAGCACCACGACCATCTGATACGTGTCGTAACCAGTGCCGCCTTAAAACCGTGGGATGGTTCAAGATTCAAAGTTATTGGAAAACTGTCAGATTTTCCGGTGAACTTTTCAAAAACAGACAGATTGCACCCCCCGAAATATACTGTAACATTTTGAACCCCAAAATGAAGGTGCATGGAAGATGCGTTTCCTTTTCAAATGGTGTCTTTTCGGAAGGAGAGTTGTGTTGGGAGCTGCTGGGGTATCAGAATGGTGGAGAAGGGCCTTCAGCCGCCTTCGTCGTTTCACCGTTTAAAACACCCCAGGTTTGGAAGATGTATCTTTGGCGGGCCAGGCTCGGCGGGGGTGAAAGCAGCAGAAAGCGCAGGTTTCTGAGCTCTACAAAAAGGCTTGATCTTTTTTTGGTATTCCTTAGCTGTAGCTGTGGTTGCTATAGCTGTTCCAACATAACAATGGAAGTTGCATACACTGTGGGTATCTACAATTAAATGACCATGTTTGATTCATTTGGGCTTTGCACATCATACAGATACCTATGTAGGATTGATAGAAAATACTTTTGGCTGAATATGATGGTGGATGCACAGGTACGCAAAAAAATAGCTCAATTCGGATTGCACAAGCTGGCAGGTGTTCGTTTAAGGGGTTGTGAATGTAGGTGCATTGCATACACATAGACATAAACTATGTATATATATATATATACACATATACTGTAATATCTATATGTATACATGTTGTTAAACAGCCTGACTCAATAGTTGCAATTAAGTTCAATTCGCTGAAGGGTTGGCAGCCGATTGCTCCAGGCAGTGGATACTGCAGAGGCGCGAGCCGATGGTTGGTTGGTTGTTTGAGAAGATGTCGGGATCACAAAGTGAATGGATATTATGATTTATGTATAATCTAGATTCAGTATGATTTGCAACCTGATGATGCACCATGTTGAACCATGTTGAAGCTATGTAAACATAACATAGTCGGCTAATAGATGGTTGGTGTCTAATGTTGGTCGTTTACCATTCTAGGTGTAGTAAAATCAAGAAACAATCCCTTTTTTATAGGTACCCTCCCTGAAACTAACGGCTGGCACCTGAAAATGGATGCTTGGAAGACGATTCTGTAGTTTCCTTTTGGGTCAAACGGCCTATTTTCCCGGGCGAATTGTTAGGTTTACGGAGTGTAGCTATGTGTTTAGATGAGATTCCATGTGCAATGGAGCTAGTTACAGTATGCTGGTTATGTAATCTCAATAAACTCGAGTCACTCACAGCCGGTATAAAATTTCACCCACATTCACCAGCCCAAAAAAAATCTGCACGTTTCCATGGCGGAAGATTTCCAAGAAGCCTCACGGAGTTGAGCCTTAAAACTATGTAAATCCAACAGTTGGGATGGGATCCAACCGCTGGCCGTTGGTCTCATCTCAGGTCCCCCGGGATTTCCCAAGGTTTTTCAGGTTTTTTTGGGGGAGTGTTTTACTCCGAACTCCGAACCAAGAAGAAATGCTTCAGAACATGAAAAAAAACCTCACCAAGATGTGGATATGGTCCATATTTCTTAGCAGAGAACTTGAAAGTAGATCATTTTTCACACAAAACTTTTTAAGAGAAATCATCATTTTCAGGTTCCCAGCGACCTTTTTCGGGGTGCATAACTATGACTGAAACTCACCTTTTGACCCCGCAAGTGACTAGAGCTTAGAGTTGAGAGTTTCCCAAGTGATTCCAAAAAGAAGGACACAGAAAAGCTCCCTCGCATTTCAGTTGATTTGCCGCACAAGCCACGGAAGAAATACAGAAACATCATTTTGATGCAAAGATATTCAAGGCAAGCGATCAATGTGAATACCAGGCCTTATGTCATGAGCAGCGCGCATTTCAAAGGGTTTCGAAATGTTGCAGGCTTTGGTGGATGCTCGTTTGCTTCGTCGCCAAGTTGCATCATTATCAGCGAAAAATAGCCAACCTTCCTCTGATGATCATGGTGCAGGGGAAAGTGATCCCAATGTCCTCCTACTCCCTGGAACATTAACATGGAACCGAAAAATAGAGGTTTGGAAGATGATTTTCCTTTTCAATTGGATGATTTTCAGGTTCCCATGTGAATTTTCCAGGGTGTATTGTTTTGCAATCCATTTCATAAATAGAAGTATTTTTCCATTGGAAATCCCATGATTCTCGGAGAAAGGCCTCCACAACTTTTGCCTTTCTGCTCTGTTTGCTAATCCTGGACTTCTGATCCACCAACGAAAACAGCCCCATGCAGGTTTGAAGTTGACTGGGTCCTGAACACCTGGGTTCATGTCTGTTCATGTTAGGAAGAGATTTTTTTTCCCTGCCTGAAACTAACAGCTTGCACCTAATACTAGATGGATTGAAGACAAGCCTTTCCTTTTGGGACATTTCTTCATGGCAGGTGCGGTTTGTTAGTTTCAAAAGAAGGGTAAATAACACACAGACGCTAAGTGTGGGGATTGTTTTCCAGTCTAAAATAATTGTCTAGAGCGCGCCCAGGGACAAGCAGATACACGTCGTTTGGATATGTTCCCTGCATCGATCATAGAGGTTATCATCTGCAAGGCGGGCCCCCACCAGTTATAAACGATGGAGTTTTAACCCCTATACATTTCCTTATAAAGGTGATAAACTGGGGTTAAAAGAACCTACTTAAAGGGTTCATAAGCCTCCTCTTATAAGTGGTAGGGCCCACCTTAAACTTTGGGAGCGGTATCATAAAATATAAAAGTTCCGGGTTTCCAACCAGAATCCTTTTTTTATCGCCCCACAGTTTTGAAAACCCCGGGAAACCACAAGTATCCGAAAAAAATATCGTCCCGAAAATGGTCCTGTTCAAAAACATGTCCATTTTCAGTTGTTTTTTTTGGTTTTTTGTTTCATGAAAATTTGACACCATCATCAAGGTAACTGCCAACTGCCACCCTGGAACATTTCAAGATGACAAAAGTTCCACCAACCTGGAGGGAAGCATTTTATGACTTGCATGATTAAAGCAGCAACTCGTGGTTCGTTGGCTTTTTGGGGGCCAGCATAAATCATCAAGGAAAATGGGAGATGCAATTAATTCAATTTATTCTCACAAAGTGGTATACTTCATGGAATCTTTTAAAACGGTTTTTGTGTCTACTTTGAGTAGTTTGATTATACCCTAGACATCCAAACACCTGCTGAGAAGGTATTTGGACCCCCCAAATGTGCCTAAAACACCTTCTCAGGAGGTATTTGGATGTCTAGGGATAGTAAGTGATTCTTTTGAGGATTTCATAGACTCATACTGTTGATGGTTCAGAACTCCTGCACCAGCTCATATGGTAGATATGCCGGATGTACCGTTATCTACAGTGTTTTATACATCTTAGGTGGTGCAGGATTTCAGCCATCAACAGTACTTGGATGTCCCGGGAAGTTAGGATCAATGGTTTGGATCAATGGTTTATAACCTACTTATAAATGGGGTATATTGGGGTTATAACCCACTTACGAACCATTTACTAACTTCCTGGGACATCCAAGTATGCCCCCCCCCCCCCCCCCAAACAACCACGGGTGTGATGACTTCCCAACCGAGGTATTGCCGTGAAGCTTTTGGGCCTGAATGGTGCCAAGAAAAGTGGTCATGGGATACTGGCGAAGGCCATTTTTTAACCGAATTTCGGAAGGGAGGAGGAAAAGGTTGGGAAAGGGAAAAAATGGAAGACAAAATCAAAGGCTTCTTAGGATTTCGGCACGATTTTTTGTTTCAGTGAGGTTTTTTTCGTGATGTTTTTACTGGCTTGGTCATCTTGAATTAGTATAATGAAAAAAACATCACTCCAAAAATTGGCTCAATATTTTTCAATCGGGGGTTGGTTCAACCAGATACAATTGAAAGTCAGAGTCTGTTTGCAAGGACAACCAGTGCCGACACAAGCAAGGTGATCGTAGAGTAGGATATCATTTAATTTGACTATCATGAGTATCATTATTGCATATTCAGCGAAGGATTCCAACCATCCGAAAGAATGAGTACATGCTACTAGCAGTAGCAGTACCCAAATGCTCCATGAATGGAATATTTACCTTCATTTGGGTCAAACTTATGGTAGATTACCAGGTAAAATTACCAATCCCATGGAGCATATGGGGTAGTTGAAGTAGTAGCTTAGTAGCAGCAAACTCCTTTCATTTTCTAAGATCCTGATTCCAGACGAATCCACGCCCGAAATCCAAGCTCCCCAAAAACTATTGGTTGACCAATCTGACCGAAAACAACAAGTTGACTCGTAGATTCTGGTACTGGGATGTCCCAGAAAGGTAGTAAAAAGATGTAAAAAGTTAGTAAGTTGCTTCTGAAATGAATATTTCATGAAATCAACGAAGGAACATTGATGTGAGGGGGCAGTGCATCCAACAGTTGAAGTTGTGCTTCGATGCAGTGAACAGCATCCCAACATATCCGATGACGGATCCATGTATGGTCTATTTACCTACATCTACCATATGCCATATTAAAATCAACCATTCATGCAGGTAAATATGGGTGTTTCCAAAAATAGGGGGAAAACCTCAAAATGGATGGTGGTTTATAATGGAAAAGCCTATTTTTTAATGGATGATTTTGGGGGGAAAACCCACTATTTTTGGAAACACCCATGTGATGAGACTGATTGAAACAGGCAAAAAATGCTTATTCAAAAAATCCTCAAAAGAATCCCTTACTATCCCTAGACAAGTGTAGGTAAATATACCAGTCCCATGGATCCGTCATGGGATCTTCCTCGTCTATGTCTTATCATCAAAAATCTCGCCTCATCAGACTCCTGCGGCCAGCTGGGTCTCTCCTGAGGTGCGGACCGCGGCCATGTTTGAAGGGTCGAAACATTTGGGGATTTTCCACGGGGAGAAAGGGAGAAAGATTTCCAAGCAATCCAAGAAAACAACACAAACAAACAAAAAAATCCGAAACCAGCAAAGAAGCAAAAGGAAGCAAACATTTTTTTTGAAGCAGACAAAGAAACGAAGAAACAAACAAATAAAGAAGCAAACGAAGAAACAAAGACTTATGAAACCTGAGAATCACCTTCATGGGAGGATGGATATGATCTTTCCATTTCCTGCCCTTCTTTTCAATTTTTTTTGGGGGGTCCCAAGTTCCGTTAAAGTTTGGGTCGTGAACTTTCATCACTTTTTTGTGACTCCATGGCCAAACTCGCCAGAGTTTTATGCCCATGACGGATCCATGGGACTGGCATATTCACCTACATGGAAACCATAAATTTATGCCAAATGTAGGTAAATCTTCCGTACATAGAGCATATGGGATATGTTTTCGTGAAAGACCCACAATTGCTGGAATTTTGGGTGCTTTCCAGGTCACTTGGAATTTTGAACTCCAACAAACATGTGCTGATCTCATTCCGTTATGACAGACAAACATCTTCAGTTGCATGGAGAGTATAATCTGCCAATGCCAGTGATGTTCGAGGAAGAGCTGGTGACGATGAAATTGTGTAAGAAGATTGGGAGTTGAACAACACTGGAGCAAGGAGTTAAAGGGGATACCTATTTTCAATACAAATATATACACCCTGGAAATTTCATATGCAGACCGGAAATGGGTGGCCTGGAAAAGGTAGTGTATGTCCTTTCAAAAATGGTAATTTCTTGATATCCATGTTAAATTTTCATATGGGGTGTCGGTTTTTTCAAGTCACTAGCCGGTTGGGGACTTAAGCACGATTGCCTTCAAAAATAGAACGCTTCCTTCAACTTTAACTGTTCCCCCCTAGAATGAATCAGATTATCCATTTTCCCTCTGTGAAACTAACATAGCACAGTGCTTGAGCACAGTACTTTTCACAAGTAGCTAGGTATGTACATCATGTTTTGTCCTTGTAGCATCTGAAAATAGGCCGAAACCCCAATAGAAAATTTAATCTTCCAGCCATTGACTTTCAGGGTCTTTTGCTGTTAGTTTTAGGGAGGGTAGTGCACTGTAGTGCGCATGTTTTTTTTCCACCAATCAACTCTTAAAACATGGAATAAAAAGGCAATCAAGCTCAAGAATAGCTGCAACAAATCTCCCTAAAGAACTAGAATGACTGTTTTCTGAGCAAGAAAAGATCCGCCGCCCCTCCACAGAGCGCCAAGGTGATTTCACTGGCAGGAATGGCCTTGACGCATTTACGTGACCTGATCGTGAAAAAAATGCACAGAATCCGGACCGGTCGTGTGGTGGCTGGTTTTTCGGCCAGGGTTTCATGTAGTACTAGGATGTCCCGTTGGAAGTTCCTAAATGGTTAGGATCAGTGGGTTATAACCCCACTATGCCCCCTGTGTAAGTAGGTGAAATAAGCCATTGATCCTAACCATTGATCCTAACTTCCAACGGAACATCCAAGTATCTTATTGATTGGTCTCAGTCTTTCCCTCCTTCGTTCAAAAAGGTTTTGACAGGCGACAATTTGAAGGGGGGAAAGTAAACAAACTGCTAGATGGACATGTGTTTCTACTTCAACCATTTTTTATTTTCACTCCTAGCTGGGGAAATGATCCAATTTAACTAATATTTTCCAATTATTGGGTTGAAACCACCAACTAGTTCTTTTATTCAAGTTTCATTTCGCGAACGCAGTTTTTGTGCTCCGTTGAATGAAAGTGCTTTGCGGCCATATCATGCTTTGCCAAATAGCAGAATCTACAAGTTGTACCGGCTGTACCGGGTCCATGTGGATTATAGGCTACCAACGACACTGTCACTGTCACCCTGTTCATCTAAAGCTTAGAAATGTGCTTTTAATCACTGCATTTCTGATGTTCATACTGATTTATTCATTCTGTTCAAGTTTACTCTTCTTATCTGTTTTGTGAGTGGCTTAATTAAATCACCAAGTTGTCTTCAAGCATCTTGGACTAGATGGAAGTGAAATCTCCCAAAGGAAATTGCATTCAATATTGCTAATTTCTAGGATATTTCTCCTTGACTCTTGACTTTAGTATGGTTACAAATCTGTTTCCAAGACCCTGACCTTTCAACTCATTCTATTGGACAATTTCAAACAGGGGGTTCCAAGAATTATATACTTCATCGCAACCAGGACAATAGGACAAACATACTGTTGATGGAAGAAATCCTGCACCCGGATTTCTGAACCA
This sequence comes from Breviolum minutum Mf 1.05b.01, assembly GCA_000507305.1. Classification (NCBI taxonomy): domain Eukaryota; class Dinophyceae; order Suessiales; family Symbiodiniaceae; genus Breviolum; species Breviolum minutum. The sequence continues at coordinate 38,506 of DF239779.1, forward strand.
TCAACAGTAGTGCAGTGTTCTGGTTGATTTGTCTCATGTGCCTTGTTGCTCCGCATGGGGGAGGAGGGGTGTAATTTTGAATTTTGTTCAGCCTTCTCAACCTTTTTGTTGCTTGTAACTGGAAAAATCCATGAAATTCCCTCCTTTTTTATCGCTGGCCTGTAAATATTTATATATATATATAAATATAAATATTGTATACACATATGTACAAAGCACACGCATACATATTATTTACTGTACATATATGTATATATTTCCCCAAACAGGTTTACCTGTGGGGTTCTATCTTAGAAAAAAATAGACTGGACACGGTTGGGCGAGGGGTTTGGCCGTGCTAGGCGCGCTGGCTGGGTTGGGCGTGGTGTTGATTGGCTTGCCCGTGCTGGGCGCGCTGGCTGTGTTGGGCGTGGGGTTTGGCCGTGCTGGGCGCGCTGGCTAGGTTGGGCGTCGTGTTGGGCGTGCTGGGCGTGGCCGTGCTGGGCGCGCTGGGTGTGCTGCACGGCTGCGCTGGGTTGGGCGTGGGGTTGGGCTTCTGCGGTCACTGTATTTAGCAGCAGTAATGCCATCAACAAGCAGACTACTCAAAACACCGAACTTAAGGGTAAAGAGCGGCCAATCATGAACAGCAAGAGTTGGAGAGCCCAGGCTGTATGCTGCAACTGTGGTTCTGGTTCGTTTTTTTGATGTTTGCTCGATTTTTTGCAAAACTTTTCAGCAACCGTGCAGCAGCAGGGGGGGCAGGACGGACAATAAATGCAAAGTTGACTCTCAATTCTTGAAAAAAAACAAACATGTGATAAAGACTTGAGCTTTTGACATCTGGCTTGTTCTCACTTGTCAGCAGTTTGCTAAACAAAACGTGAAGGACGACAACAAGAACCACCACCACCAGCAACAACAACAGATGCAAACTTTAGATTTTCCTTTAGAACCCAGGCTGTATGTTTTACTTTTGGTTTTGGTTCGATCTTTTTGTGATGTTTGCTTCATTTCTTGTGATGCTTCTCAGAAAACCTGCAGCAAACGCACATGGAAGCGAAAAAATGGAACTGTTTTTGACATCCATCATGACCTCCGTCTCGGTTTTCCCCAGTTTATTAAACAAAATTGCGAAAGAATACTATCAAAGTACAAGAGTATACTCTCGAAGAACAAAAGTATACTTTCAAAGTACACAAGTATACTCTGGAAGTACAAAAGTATACTTTCAAAGTACAAAAGTATACTCTGGAAGTACAAAAGTATACTCTCGAAGTACAAAAGTATACTCTGGAAGTACAAACTTATACTTTCAAAGTACAAAAGTATACTCTGGAAGTACAAAAGTATACTTCAAAGTGCTCTCGAAGTACAAAAGTACACTTTCAAATTGCACAAAGTATACGTTCAAAGTAGACAAATTTACTGTCAAGGTACAAAAGTATACTGTCAAAGTACAAAAGTATATTCTGGAAGTAGAAAAGTATGCTTTCAAAGTACAAAAGTATACTCTGGAAGTACAAAAGTATACTTTCAAAGTGCACAAATATACTTTCGAAATACAAAAGTATACTCTCAAAGTAGAAAAGTATACTCTCGAAGTACAAAAATATACTTTCAAAGTACAAAAATATACTTTCAAATTACACAAGTATACGAAGTACAAAAGTATACTCTGGAAGTACAAAAGTATACTGTGGAGAAAAAACCCAAAAGCAAGGTTGTTGAGAGTGCTATTTGATTCAATTGATTTAGTTGCACTGTTTGGGGTCTATGCTGGTATCATTATTTTTAATAATAGGGTTCCCATCAGCGCCCCTGCAATTTATGTTCTCCAATAGCAATGAGCTTGCAGAAATGTTTCACCTCCTTCAACGAGTTCAACGAATCCCCTAAAAGTCAAAGAATCCCAGCCAAAATCCCCAACACTTGAATCCCCCCAACAACAAAAAAACAAACATGACATCAAAAAAGTCCCAACCAACCCTCAACAAAAATTCCTGCGAAGAAATCCTAGGGAATCCCCCACCAACAATCCAAAAAAGACATCAACAAAAATCCTTACCTCCCAAAACCTCCAAAAAATTCGGCCGTTGAAAAATCCGTGAACGGAGCAGATCACCCACCCACACCAGCAGCAGCAGCATCACCCAGCTTCAGCCCCTAAGGCTCTGTTTCCTTAGTCTTGGAACAACCCCGCGGCTCCACCGTACGGATGGACGTGGCATCCTTAGAGCAGGCCGGGGCAGAATGTGCCAACGGCGGAAGGGTGCAGGGATCCAGGGATCCGTGGTGGTTTTGTAGGGGGCCTTTTGGTTTGATTGGATGACTTTGGCCAAGGGATTTTTTGCATTTTTTCTTTGGGGGGGGAGGGGGGAGGGTTGGTTTCTCATTGGATGGTGGGGGAGGGATTTATCATATAGTTACATATGATTTGTTGGATACGGGGTTTGTATGACGGGGCCATTTGGTGGGATGTCTTTTAAATGAACGAACCATGCCAGATAGATACAATATGGGGGTTTCCTAAAATGCTGGCTTTCCCCAACAAACCCATGGTTTTTTTCCTACTAGAAATGATCAGCACTTGGGGTGTGACATGGGGGGAAACCCACCATTTAAGGAAACACCATATAATGCGATTGGTGTTTTTTTCGTTTCGTAGCTGGGGCCTTTGGAGCATTTTGGGGGTTGCTGAACTTGGACGGACTTCACCGTTGAAGTCGGACCGTTGAAGCGGACCATTTCCCAGTATCATTTGGGATCCAATGGTTGTTAAAAGTACAGGACCAGCGACACTGGTTGGTTTTCGTTGACCTTGTTTCTTATAAATGTTTGGGCTTCCCAGGATTTCTGGGAAGATGACCCAAAAATTTCTTAAGAAATTGTTGGGGCAGGACTTGCAGCAGGAGGGATTGGAACCCATGTTAACCCGGGTTCATCAAATCCTTTGGATGTCCGGACGCTATCAACCCAACCAGAGTCTAGTAAGACTACGATTACTAAGCCAAAATCAATAGTGTGGCCACTATGGGCCAAGACGAGGGTTAGTACAAAACACTCTAACTTCAGCTAAGCTTCAAAGAAGAAAAGTGTGGCTACACATACCGAACCCTTTCGGAGGGTCTAGATTGTACGTAGACATGAGTTTACGTAGTACTTAAGATTATAGACATCATTTAACATCCCACACATTACATCTGTTGCACCATGTTTCACAATCTGTCAACCTTCAAACGGACCATTCTGGCTGGCTGCGTCTTTTAAAAGGATCATGACTTGGCAGACCTTTTTACACGGGCTTCTGAGAAGAAGATTATCAGTTGTATCTCGGTATGAAGAATTTAAATGAAGATTTACCTAAACCATTTGTATATGAACTTTTACAACATTTTATTTAACAAATCAGATCCTCTATAACATACATTACACTCATCTTTATTTTTTGCCTATTTTGATATAACCCCCTTTTTGAAAAAATCGGATGGACCCCAACTGGAGACCCTCCGGGCAAGCCTTTCGTTACCCTTGCGACCTTGGCGCTAACCGTGAGATCTACAGTGGTTTGGCCAGCGGTCTGGCGTCCTTGCGGCGACGCTTGGGGACTGAGGTACCTCCCGGGTCCCGTGGTGAAACGAAAACATAGAGACCTACCCTCCTGGGAACTAACGAATATCCCCTGAAAAGTCCATTTTGAAGATGATTTTCCCTTTTCCCCAGGTGGGATATGTTAATTTCCTGGAGGGTAGTGGAAGATGGTGTTTTTATTGTTTGTTCAACAAATGGATAGTGTTTTTTGTTTTTTTGATTTTTATTTTTGGATCCTTTTTTTCAAAAATGAATGTTGGGATAAGGTTATGTGTTTTGCCTTTCACAATGTTTTGGGAGCCGGAAATTTACTTGGCAGATCTTTGGTAGTCCCATACCCTTAGCCCCTTTAAAGACTACAAATCCAGAACTTGGTGCAGAAATCTTCTCAAACCGCTGGTATTTAGAGTGATTTCCAGCAATAAAGGGCTCTAAAACCGTTATTCTCTCTACAAATAGTAGGTTTAAATACTCATTACAAGGATTTCCTAATTTGCTATCAAAGGTGGGATGACCATTCCCAATTTAAGGAGTTTCGACCCTGTCACAAAAGGCTTCTGCAAAAGTGTGTGCGAATTTTCCATGCTCCCGGTGTCAGGCTCAACGCACCTCGGCGGAAACCGTGGATGGTAGACGGTAGTTTGGTTGGTCGGAGGATGTGTTGATCACTGGGAATTTTAGAACTAACGATGTGCATTTACAACATGAGATTAGAGCTGTAGAATTATCAAAGTCATTCAAAATCAAAATAGGTAGACACAATGCCAAACAAATGAAATGAGAATTGGAATAAAGAGTGATAAACACATGTTACTGTTTGAAGGAAGCAACCCAACATCTTCCAAATTTGAAGGAAAAATATACTTCTGCTAAGAATAGGGGTGGTTTGACCCACGATTTGAGGTCAAAAAAAATCTAAGGCTCGGGGCCTTTTATTGCACTTATTGGGTTGAACAAAACCCCAGTGAATCCAATTTATTTTCGGCCATTTTTAGGGACCTCATTATCACTCCATTTTAAAAAAGGATCGGCAAAAAGGGGGCCCTAATCTTTTTTACTGAAACTGATGGGTCGGTTTGTCTTGGGGCCTTTGATATGGGGAGATATTTTTTCAGACACATCAAGCAACCTCAGTCTCTCTCTCAGCAGCTTTCCTTGGTGATTTTGGTTGCCATGAAATCCAGGTGTTTTACAAGCTTCGCAGGACGACCTTGGGGAGAAGAGCCTGTAGCAGAGGCAAATACATATATTAATAAATTTGCATTATACATATCATAAAATACATACTGGTGGTGGGATACGGAGGTTCAGGAATCCTAAGAATGCTTCATGTTTCGGTATCTTTACCAACTACCCTCCCTGAAACTAACATATTGCCTGAAAATGGATGGTTGGAATACTACTTAACTTTCCTTTTGGGATGGCCGGATGGTCTATTTTCAGGGGGGAAATTGCTGTTAGTTTCAGGGAGGGTCATAAATTTGTATTACATACTATATACATACTGTATATTGATATATCAATACTTTTTAGCACCATCAGACAACCTCAATGACCCGGAAAGGGTATCCTCCCAACACGGTAGTAGTGCAGATTTGTGAAACACTGTCATTTGCACGCTTGCGGATGAATTCTCCAATCTCCTTTTTTAGTGACAAAAGAGATGTGTTCAGTTTATGCCACCGAAAACACTATTTTGTCCCCTAAAAAGGGAGTATTTCAATAGAAAATAGATACATCTTCCAAACCATTGATTTTCAGGGGACATGTTTGTTTTCCTGGGAGTACGAGTCCATAGTGGAAATGGATGGAAATGGGGAGTTGTGCCATCTTATAAAGAATCGCACTCAGGAGGTCCTATAATTTTTCATCGGTTTGATTTGATGGAACAATAAATCCTCTTTTATCCCGTTTGTAATGATTTAACCCATAACCTCATCAGGATGGGTGAGAAGCATGATCCAAAATCTTCAAATACCAAGTCAAAAACTTCAAGAAACCAACAAATCCATTTCAAAACATCCATCCGATCTAGGAACTCCGTCACTTCAGTTCAATCAAATGATCCTCCATGGGCCCCACAACTGGTTACCCCCTTAACTGAGCTTGGTGTCATGGACATTGACCCAAGAAAAGACGGTAAGCTACGAACAACCCAACAAGTGGTTGATTTATGTTAGGGATTAATTAAATGAATATATGACTAGTAGCTTATTATAGATGCGTTAGTGATTCTTAGATTGCATTGAAATTGGAGGTATGGATTTTGTTTGTTCGTAGCTCAGGTTGATGGGAGTAGCGATGAACCATGATAGACAATTCCATAGAGGGACATGGTTTGAAGGATCAATTTGAGATAACTGTGTGGATGTTCTCATTTGTTGGTAGACCGTTATTTTTCCACAACCAATCATTTCAAGCAAGATTATGAAATATATCATGCTGCGCATTTATGTGACATGATTTCCTTCCTATGAATAGATGAATATATATATATATATATATACTGTATATACATACATACATATATGTATATATATATTGTATTCACATATTATATACCGCCGAACTGGAACTTAGAATGCCCGTTTGGGAAACGCAGAGGGGAAAACGACCACGGCTAATCTGGCTATTTTCATGAAACCACCTAATTTACAGGGTGTCAGTGACTTAGAATGCCATCCCATCTTTTTGCTCCTATGCAGGATTTAGTGTATATATGCATGAACCAGGAGTTAGAATGTCGCCAAACCGACCACGGCAAATTGTTAGAGCTTTTTTTGGCAATTTTCACCGACCACGGCAATCCAGACATATCCAGGCTTAGAATGCCCCACCCGGAGCCTACAGGCATTCTAACACACGGCAACATGCTGTAAATTTGCAGATTTTGTTTTATTTTTGTAAAACTGATTCACTTGAAATGAACCATTGTTGGCTACCAGCACATTGAATCAAGGGAGATTCTTGGGAGGTTTTTCAATTAATGACTATAATATTGTATATATTCAGTCCGGCGGTATATGTATATATATATATATAATATATATATATAGTGTACGTACGTCTTGTCACATACTACCAATACCTGGACGTCCAAGGATGTCCAAGGAATTGAAAAATACCTTTGTTCGAATGAACCATCGCTTGCTTCCAGCACATCGGATCACACGTCTTGGGAAATAGTACCAACACCGCGATGGAAGACACCCTTCTATGAAAAAAATGTGCAAACTTCCCGTGACAAAAGTATTGGAAAAGTATTTGTAAAGTATTGTGCACATTGCTGTTTGCATTGGACTACTGAACTAGTACTGGTGGCTGCTTCTTTCTATTAAAATTCTAGTTAAAAAAGTATTGAAATTTTGATTTTTCCAGCTTTTGCCAGGATCTTGGTGTTTGTGGCTGCTTCTTCCTCTTAAAGTTCTAAATAAAAAGTATTGCAATTTTGTTTTTTCCAGCTTTTGCCAGGATCTTGGTGTTTTTTCTCATCAAAATAGTATTGAAATTCTGGTTCTTCCAGCTTTTGGCCGGATCTTGGTGTTTGTGGCTGCTTTTTTCTATTAAAATTCTAATTAAAAAAGTACTGAAATTTTGATTTTTCCAGCTTTTGCCAGGATCTTGGTGTTTGTGGCTGCTTACTTCCT
>DF239779.1:45758-57794 GCA_000507305.1 Breviolum minutum Mf 1.05b.01
AACGCACTTCTGAATGCACCTGAGTAATCCGCAAATTTGAGATGCATTGCCACTCCTTTCAATGATCGGCGTCAAACTCTATGATATATGGACTTGAAGTTGGAATTACAACTCCAAAAGAAACCGTCTCAACGGGCATTCTAAGTCTATTTTGATGCATATATACAATGAAAAATGAACATGTTCACCTTCTTTGGCATACACATTCTAACTCTAGGCATGTGCCAGTACATGTTTTGTCCTGCTACGACGGGGAAAATGTGTACACTTACCATATATATATATAAATATATATATTATATATATATATATATATTTATGTTTTTAATTACAACCCAAATGAAAAAAGCAGGCAAACTCAAAGGTTCATTGCCAACGCAGTTCTGAATGCATTTGATAAATCAGTAAATTGGAGATGCACTGCCACTCCTTTCCAAGGTCAGCGTCATACTTCAAATTCGAATTCAACTCCAAAAGATACCGTCTGAACGGGGCATTCTAAGTCTATTTTGATGCATATATTCAATGGAAAATGCAAATGCTTTTCATTCTCGGCATACACATTCTAACTCCAGGTTTGTGCCAGTACATCTTTTTCCTGCTATGCCGGGGAATGCTTGCATGTACCATACACATACATGCAAGAAACAAACAAATTCGAAAATATATTGCGAACGCACTTCTGAATGCACCTGAGTAATCCGCAAATTTGAGATGCATTGCCACTCCTTTCAATGATCGGCGTCAAACTCTATGATATATGGACTTGAAGTTGGAATTACAACTCCAAAAGAAACCGTCTCAACGGGCATTCTAAGTCTATTTTGATGCATATATACAATGAAAAATGAACATGTTCACCTTCTTTGGCATACACATTCTAACTCTAGGCATGTGCCAGTACATGTTTTGTCCTGCTACGACGGGGAAAATGTGTACACTTACCATATATATATATAAATATATATATTATATATATATATATATATTTATGTTTTTAATTACAACCCAAATGAAAAAAGCAGGCAAACTCAAAGGTTCATTGCCAACGCAGTTCTGAATGCATTTGATAAATCAGTAAATTGGAGATGCACTGCCACTCCTTTCCAAGGTCAGCGTCATACTTCAAATTCGAATTCAACTCCAAAAGATACCGTCTGAACGCGGCATTCTAAGTCTATTTTGATGCATATATTCAATGGAAAATGCAAATGCTTTTCATTCTCGGCATACACATTCTAACTCCAGGTTTGTGCCAGTACATCTTTTTCCTGCTATGCCGGGGAATGCTTGCATGTACCATACACATACATGCAAGAAACAAACAAATTCGAAAATATATTGCGAACGCACTTCTGAATGCACCTGAGTAATCCGCAAATTTGAGATGCATTGCCACTCCTTTCAATGATCAGTGTCAAAACTCTATGATATATGGACTTGAAGTTGGAATTACAACTCCAAAAGAAACCGTCTCAACGGGCATTCTAAGTCTATTTTGATGCATATATACAATGAAAAATGCACATGTTCGCCTTCTTTGGCATACACATTCTAACTCTAGGCATGTGCCAGTACATGTTTTTTCCTGCTACGACGGGGAAAATGTGTAGACTTACTATATATAAATATATTTCTTTTAAATAGTAAAAAGAAAAACTTTTCGAGAAAGGGCCACCATTTCCAAAACAAGTAGTTTTCAGACATGATTTGAGTCAGGTTTGGTCGATTTTGTGAAACTACCAGTACGATATGATAGATGGAAAAGTTTCGAAACTTTTTATCTTTAGTTTTTGTGATCGACAAAAGATATTGTATATTTGGGAAAGTATTGGATTAGTATTGTTTATGGTTTTTTCTGCTGGAAAAGTAGTGGAAAAGTATTTGTATAGTATTGTGCACATTGCTGTTTGCATTGGGCTACTGAACTAGTAATGGCCGCTGCTTCTTTCTATTAGAATTCTAGTTAAAAAAGAATTGAAATTTTGATTTTTTCCAGCTTTTGCCAGGATCTTGGTGTTTGTGACTGCTTCTTCCTCTTAAAGTTTTAAATAAAAAAGTATTGAAATTTTGTTTTTTCCAGCTTTTGCCAGGATCTTGTTGTTTTTTCTCATCGGAATAGTATTGAAATTCTGGTTGTTCCAGCTTTTGGCAGGATCTTGGTGTTTGCGGCTGCTTTTTTCTATTAAAATTCTAAATTAAAAAGTATTGAAATTTTGATTTTTCCAGCTTTTGGCCGGATCTTGGTGTTTGTGGCTGCTTTTTTCTATCAAAATTCTAATTAAAAAAGTATTGAAATTTTGATTTTTCCAGCTTTTGCCAGGATCTTGGTGTTTGTGGCTGCTTCTTCTTATTAAAGTTCTAAATAAAAAAGTATTGAAATTTTGATTTGCCAGCTTTTGCCAGGATCTTGGTGTATTTTCTCATCAAAATAGTATTGAAATTTTGCTTTTTCCAATTTTCGGATCTTGCTGTTTGTGGCTGCTTTTCCTATTAAAATCTTGATCAAAAAGGTATTGAAAAATGTATTTTTTCAGCTTTTGCCAGGATCTTGTTGTTTGTGGCATAAAATTCAGATTAAAAGGTATTGAACAATTGATTTTTCCAGCTTCTGCATGCATTTAATAAATCAACAATTTTGAGATGCATTGCCACTCCGTTCAATGGTCAGAGTCATAATTCTTTGATATATATGAGTTTTTTCAATATCGCCGGACTGGAACTTAGAATTCAAATCCAAAAGACAAAATCCTGATAAGGCATTCTAAGTGTGGTTTGATGCATATACACAATGCATATGCAATTTTTGTCATTTTTGGGACTGACTTAGAATGTCTATCTATGAGACCGGTCCCTGACAGGCATTCTAAGTTTTTTTATTTTTTTTTGGGAAACTGACGGGCATTCTAAGTTCCAGTTCGGCGGTATATATTATTATATACATAATAGATTTATATACATATATTTGACATGGATTTGGCCTTTCAAGGCATCAAAAATGATATTCTTCATACACGTGATCCATTCCAAAATGGACATCCGTTTATCAGCTTTTGACCTCAGTTGGAGAATCAGCATGAGAAGGACAATTTTGGCACCTCGACACTCTCAGGTGAAAAAAAATGGATGTATCCCACACCAACCATACCATTGAAAGAAACCACCATAAATTTGTTATTTTTCGTTTTTTTTTCGGACAGAACTTCTGATGAAGCTTTCTGATTGAGTCAGAAAGTGACCTTTTGACCATCCAAAATGGAGGTCACTTAACCCCTTAACCCCTGAAAAGGGTCACTTAAAACCTCCAAAAACCCCAACAAAACATGGGGATTTTCCATGGAAAAAACCTTCAACAACGCTTCGCCAAGTTGTTGCGGCTTTTCAACCACTTCCAGGATCCTTTGCACGCTGCAGCGATGGCAGCTTCCAGTTGGGGGACCAAAGTTCACGAAAACTACAGAGAATGGTTTTGTTACCACGACCCGGACCCCACTGGGGGGTTTTTTAGAAGGGGGGGAATACTAAAAAAAATAGCAGAGAGTTTTGCTGTGAACAAACTGTCTGAGGTAGCCCATGGCCGAAACCAGGCGGCAAGAGCTGCCGGCCCATCGGAAAGGACCAGATGCGGATGCATCAAAGGTGATGGAATCCGCTGGCCAAGACTGGTTTTTTGCCTTTGGAGCAACGAGATTGCCGGTGACAGCTTTGTGGTGTTTCCAGGTGCTGGAACATGGACCCATGGAGCAAAAGCACTGGCAGAAAGATAGCGAAGATGCGATCAAGGCAGAAGCCTTGATGAAAGAAACCATGATCGTTGTGTCAGAAGCTTTGATCCTCTGTGAAATGCAAGGTAAAGATGCATCAGCAAAGCTCAGTGCACAGTTGGCACGAATGGCTGCCAATGGTGTTGGCAAAATCCACCCAGCCCTTCATATGGAAACTTGGCTGGGAGCATCAGTGCTACATCATTGCAAATTGTGGTTTGCAGTATCATACCATTTAATGTCTGGCAGCAGGAACTCAGTAAGCTCACAGTCACAGTGGTTGTTTTACTTTGCAGCCAGACTCACGTCCTTTCAGCATGAGATTAGGTTTCCACAAGTGGAATTTTGAAACCATTTCTTTAAGGTCATGTGAACCGACCTACAATTACAAGCAGAACCAGTTCAGTAGCAGTAGCAGTAGCATGGGCAGGCATATGAATTAGTCACTGAGTTATCATCAGAATCAATCAATTTCTTCTTGTTCCACATCAGGTTTATTGACATTGTCAGTGGGGCTCTTGGACTCTTGGGTCTTGGTGGACCTGATTATATGATTAAAAAAACAAGCTGCATGATTTTTTAACATGATTGTATTGTAAGAAATAGTTTCTTAGGTCTCACACCATCACTAGACCACTAGATTATGGTTGTTAAAAAGTCGTACAATAGATGTTTTAAACGGTTTGATATTGCAAGTCAAGAGAAATGGAGAATTTGTTCGAAGCGAGAAATACAGGAGTAGCCTTTGGCCATGAATATGAGATGCATGTTGCAACAACAGGAAGATCATTCCATGTCGTGACTGTTGCATCAGATATACATGTATGATTTTCCACATGACCAAGGGGCAGCCCGTTCACTTTTTTGAATGGTTCCATCCCCGGTGAGTTCCGGGTTTACAAAAAAATGTTTTCGCTAGGAAAGAAGGGTTCCCTTATATCTCCTGGAGGTTGAATCGAGGAGTAGTAATGCCAATGTAGAGATATGATATATATATATATTTATACATCCTAGACATATGTGGTGGTTTCAAACTTGTTGCATTTTTAACCTTACCTTGGGAAATGGCCCAATTTGTCTGACTACTATTTATCAATTGGGTTGAAACCAACAACTGCATGTCTATATATATTTATATAAGTATCATTGATATCGCCCTTTATATCTATTGTACAAACAGATGTCTGAAAGCGACTGTTGTTGATTGGGTTGTGTGAAACTTTGGCTGTTTTGATCCAAAATATGTGTATTTTACTTGGTTGAAGAGTCATTGCTGTGCTGTTTTTGTTTTTAGTCTCTTATAATGCTTACCTCATAAATTGATATCAACAATCAGCTTGTTTTTATGTTCCATGTATTCTTCCATCCTAACCAGATATAATTACAATAAGTCAATAATAAATAAATGGCTTTAAACAAAACACATCTCCACTTGAACCAACAAAAATAACAGAAACACCATTTGCATCCACTTGGTATCAGTGCATCAAAACTCACCACACCTCGCTCGACTTTTTTTCGAGGTTTGGGTGTGACCCAGAGTGCACATAGCGGTCAAAAATGGGTCCCTCGGCCCGATGGTGTCGTTGTTTTCCGTTGAAAGGGAATTCTCCCCGGAAGATTTAACGGCTGGAACCTGAGGAGATACCTCTGGAAGAGGAAAAATCGTCTGAACCAAGCCATCAGATTCAGGTTCCAGCTGTTAATCTTCGGGGGTGTAAGGGAAACACAATTTGCAAGTTCGAGGGATATAGATTACCCCCAGCTGAACTGAGGGAGGCCGGTCTTTAGCCATCAGAAGTTAAACTCATATTTTTTTTGAATAGATCTACTAGGTGGTGCGATCGACATGACCGGTGGTTTCCAATACTTTTTATTTTCACCCCTATTTGGGGAATATTCCCATTTTGACTAATATTTTTCAAAGGGGTTGAAACCACCAACTAGTCTACTTTACACTCACTTGGCGAGATGAGCCAATTTGATGATTTGGTTCAATTTGGTGGCTCAATCACCACCCGTCTTGTGCAAACAAAGGTAGCAATGGGGCATGGATCGTTTGAGGATACGTTTCCTATTGAACATGGAAGAAATTCCAGGTATATGGCTGTTTTCAAAAAATAGGGGTACCCCAAAATGGATGGTTTATAATGGCAAACCCTATTAAGATTAATGATTTGGGGGTACCACTTATTTTTGGAAACACCCATATACAGTAGCTATCTTAGTCTACCAGAATGTAGTCCAACCAGATGAATTCCATCGACGATTCCACAGCACTCCATGTTTTTCAGTCAGGGCTTTTTGTGTCTGTTGATACAATGCATGGCGAGAAAAACTGTAACCCCCGGAAATTTGACATAGATATCCAAAACAGCCTTTTGAAAGAAGATACATTCTCCAAACAACTATTTTTGTTGTCTAAGTTGAATTTTCCAGAGAAGCAATTGGCCCTTTGCTTCCAAAGCGAAACAGGCAGAAACATGCAGATACCAGATGACAGATGAAATTAATGTGGCACAAAATTCTAGTTTTTGTATCCTGCAAAACAGTTTAACAGTTTCCACCAAGAGTAGTACGAATATCATTGAATGTCACGTGCTACCAGCAGATTTATGACGATCATTTGAAGTATTATGAAGTATTGCTATTATACTGATACTCTTGTTTGTTTAAGTTTGAGGTGATCATTAAACCACCATTAAACATTAAACCACCATTTGGCGAATGTTTGATTTCTTCCAACTACAGCACAAGCAACTCCAAGTATAGCCATGGGAAACATTTCCATGCCACATCACCGTGAAAAAACCCTGTGCTGCACAAACTCCCCATCTTAAGCCTCGAATTGAGGCTTCTGTGAAGGAGAAGTTTGCAGTACATGCACGATCTGAGGATTGGGTCTTGGGGATGATGTTGGCTACCCTGTTATATTGGGGGAGCGAGTTTAGGGGAGCCATAAGGGATGATTCCTATTTCCCGGTCCTGAGAAGCTGTTCAGAACCCATTCGAATCCTCAAAAATCACAGGGTGGTTGGTGTTGGGGATCCAAATCACTTGCGTTTGGTTTGGATTTACATGGATGAAATGTGAAAATACCACGTGACGCGGAATTTTTGTCAACAAGTAGTTGGTGGCAAATGAGTTGGTTTTCTCTTTAGGGTACATTCCCAAGTAATCTCTTTTCAAAATAGTAAAACAACCAACAATAAGCACCAGCAAGCATTGGTTTGATTCAGAAAAATCCTCGAAATCGAAAATAATCCCACAAAAAACCGAGCAGTTTGGACAGTGGTCTTGGAAGATGGCCAGCAGTTATACATCCTCAAAGCTTTCACGACTTTCACCTTCAAAGTCCTGATTGTTTCCCCTTAAAAAGGGATAATTTCAATAGGAAGTGCATATCTGAACCAACCATTATACAACTGGGTGGTGGTTTGAAATATTTTCTTATTTTCATCCCTATTTGGAGAAAAGATGCAGGTTGAGACTAATATTTTTCAAATGGGTTGAAACCATCAACTAGTTAATTTTCAGGGTTCCAAAATGTTAGTTTTTCAGGGAGGGTATATACATCCTTCCAATGGCTCGGCATCCGAAAAAAAAGACAGACGTTTGATGGCTGGACGCAGTTTCCGCAAACCATGGAGTTTGTTGGGGGGGAAGGGTTGTCCCAGTTAAACCCGAAGGGATGGTGAAGTGACACCCTGTAACAGAACCATGTAAGGCACCCCGATTTGAAGGTGCTCGTGTATGTACATTTTGCAGATATAGTGTATCCGCAGTGTATACAGTGTGTGTATATATATATATATGTATGGAGCATTCGTAGTGATATATATATATTATATGTACATATAGATATATTCAGCATACGCATTGACACTGCGGCAAGGCGAGACAAGACAGTTCAACATGACATCAGAGTATCTACTGGGACAACCTACATGGCAGTGCATGAAACCACCATACTCGAAATGTATGGAGTTGCATTCCTTCATCCGTATATATTTATTCAATGTTTGAATCATAACCCACAATTCGATGCTTCTTCACATGGAAGTCTAAATCCAAAATCTAGCCTCAAAATTAGACAAAAATATTCCACATAATATGACATCATGACATCATCACATGGTCTTTTGTATAGATACGAAACCGGGGGAAAAAACCACGGGTTTTTCCCTTCGTTGCGGCTCCCCATGAATCACCGGGTTCCCGGTGGAAACGGTGTCAGGAAGAAAAAAAGGCCTTGAAGGCAGATAGCTTTGCACGCTTGCACCAGGCCGGTGGAGTGAAAATGTCAACAGCTGTTTCTGGTTCCCTTAATAGGTGGTAGGTGTAATATAATCACTCAATAGGCAATTGTTTTTTAAGAGAAAGAAAAGAAGATGCTCAAAGTACACCCCTGAAGATTAACGGCTGGAACATAATGCCCTGGAGGTTTAGAAGATAATTTTCCTTTCTAAATGGGTGATTTGTAGGTTCCATGTTAATCTTCCAGGGTGTATTTGGAAAAACCCGTCCCACCCAAATTGGACGGAAAATTTCAGAAGGGGCACATCACCCATAGGATTCCCAAGTAATTATGGTGTATAATATATATATATATATGTTGCAGGTTCCGGGTCCCCNCATTTGGGTTCCAGGTATATCCTGTATTTTTTTTATGTTCACGCCTATCTCCTGGTGCGAACTGCTATTTTGGGGGGTTGTGCTTGAATTGGTCGATTCTCTTCCTCCCACAAATCATGGAAGTAAAAAATGAGTCCCTCCAATATTAGTTATGAGGGTGTCTTTCTGGTTTTTTTGGTACTTTTCCATGCTGAACTTGTTGAATTCCACTGAGGGTGCCCCCAACACAAAAAGCGACCTCTTTACACCTTTTCGAACCACAGGTGGTTCCAACAAGTGCCCTTTGGCCGGTCGTTTCCAAATGGAGTTGTTGGATGCTGTGGATGTTGTTGTTGAATTAGCTACTATTTTTTGTGAGGTTGGAGAATCCTTGTTCTTGTTGTTGTTGTTGTTGTTTTTTTTTTAACAGGCCAAATTTGAGTCTTGGGAAAACCAAATCATTGATACAAGTATCCCGTATCCCCTAACTTTGGTTGTTGGGGGTTTTTGCAGATCGGATGTTTTCAAGGAGTGAACTTACCACCTGTGAAAACTAACATATCCTCTGTCTAAAGGGACCATTTTTTGAATGAAGCTCATCTTCCAAAGCACCCAATTTTCCAGTGAAAATTTCAGGGGTGTAGGCAAGGCGGCAGGCAGTTGGATGGGTTGCGGGTGAGACTAGCTGGTGACTGGTGAGGATAGGTCCATTTCCAGGTTGCAGCCTCCAGGCTCATCACTGTTCCAAAGGGTTTGTTAGGTTTGTCACTTGTAATGTCAATTGTACCACCAAAAAACCAACCTATGATTGGGAAGGCTTGTAAGGCTTTCTGAAAGAATTTTAGGCGGTATTATATATATATATATATTATATATAACATATAGATTTCAGCCGTTGAACATGCATGTTTGCCAAAAACCGCATGTTGTAAAAAAGTTGTTACATGAAGACACAGTTGGTTCAACCACCCTACCACTCTACCAGGCCCTAAAATCCAATGGTTTGCTAGGTGGTGGCTTCAATTATATATCTTTTTGGAATGTTCACCCCTATTTATTTGGGGAAGAACATCACCCATTTTGACGTTCGCATCTTTTTCAAATGGGTTGGTGAAAAACCACCAAGCAGTTAGATTTCGTGGGTGTAACATCTTCAGTAGGACTGAACGATATCCATTTCATAGCCATTGTTTTTTTCGGATGCATTTTCCTACCAACCATCTTCTGGAGTTCCTAAAACCACCAACCAGTTTGGAATGTGACCTTTTCGTCCCTCCTCCGACTTCCAGGCCACCTTACTGACCAGCATCTCTTCCTTTGCTGAGCTGGGTGTGGGTGGAGAATCAGAAGGCGCACCCGTTTTGTGGAAGAAGTTGTTCCAAGATGACCTGAAAAACATGAAGTTGATACCTGTAGAAAAACCATAAATGTGAGGTTTCAATGGCTTGAAATATGATTAATCCAGTATTTGTATTATTCTATACTGACATATATATATATATATATTTACATATTATACATGTGCTTTCAAGGTGGTGCTTTCAAAGTTTTTGGTTTCTTTTCATCCCTACTAGACAGGGTAAGCGATCCAATTCGACGCATGTTTTTTTCAATTGGCTTGAAACCACCAACTACGCCCCGGAAGTTTAACACGGCCCCTGAAAACAGGTGGTTGGAAGACTACTTTCCTATTGGGATGGTAACATTTCAGGGGCTATCTTAAACATCAGGGGGGTAGTTGAATTTTACTTGGCGTTGGGTGTGTTAGACCTCAACATCATTGATGTCTTGAGAAATTCATGATAAATGCCATCAAAATGCTGGATTTCCATGGCTATGTTAGTTTACCGGAGTGTAGTTTTGGTTGTTAGTATTCAGCAGGGTACTTTTGAGTACTTTTGCAATGAGATTGTACTACTAGTGGTGGAAAGCGTGCAGCATTTCTCGGCAATAATGCTGTCACTACTTATCTCCCACTACGTTCACCGCTGTTCGACCCTTTTCAACCCATTTGGGAATTGTGTTTTTCCATGTTGAATGAAGAAGATAGTGTTCCAACAATCCATTACAAGTACTGGTTACTACTGTTGATGGAAGAAATCCTGCACCACCTGGGATGTATGAAACCCCGTAAAAAAAGGGCTAACCTTCCTATCAACTGGTGCAGGATTTCTTCCATCAACAGTACGGAGAAGCCTTGAATGGTTCAATATTCACCTTCTTTGACTTGTGGTGAATGGTAGTGATTCACCTCAAAATTCGTCTTTATAATCCGGAATTGGCTTCGCGTCATGAATTTTCTCTGCAAACATTTCTAGGTCAAAATGCCTCAAATATTTCTCATTTTCACGCCGATTTTTGAGGAAATGATAAAACATTGACTGGCATATATTTTTCAACTTGGCTTGAAACCACCAACCAGATTTGCTTCGCATTGATTTATTGTGGTGGTATCTCAAAGTTTGAGGCCAACACCATTTTCTGGGAAAATGTTCCCGAGCTTGACGACCAAGACAGCAATGATGTTCCTAAAGAAAAACAGCAACGCATTTGGGGAACCAACAGAATGTCCATCACTACCTCTAAAATCAATGGTTGGAAGATGAAATTTTCCTTTTGGGGATGCCCGGCCTATTTTTCAGGGGCTATGTATGTTAGTTTCGCGGAGTGTAACCACCAACAAAATAGTTTTCATTTGTTGAACAAGACGAATCATGGGCCCACAGGTATTGAAGAACACACCGAGCGACGAGTGCAACGCTTGTGGCTTGGCGCACAACACAACTGTTGCCGTACCGTTAAATGGAGGTGTTACACCTTTGGGGTCATAAAATAGGACCATTTGTTGTGGGGGGGAATCAAACACTACAAATGTATGGTGTCATTTTGAGGAATCTACCTCTTTGTTTTGGAAAGACTTAGTTAGAAACTGCACCTTTGGGGAGTTTTGTCAAAAGGTGCCATGGGACCTTGGGGACCATGATTTTTGCGCGACCTGCTGACGAGGTTAGACTCGATCTTGACCGAGAACGAGAAGCCGAGTCAGTTTGGGAATCACAGTTACGTGGGCAGACTGTTCCAGAACAACCACCTCTACACAGTAGCAGTGGTGGTGGTAGTAGTAGTAGTAGTAGTAGTAGTAGTAGTAGTAGTAGTAGTAGTAGCCGGTTCTGTTGTATGGAAGAGTAGCTTGGTGACCCGTCTAGTCACTTCTGATGTACTTGCATTCTTCTGGGAAATTCAGAAAAGCTTCAAGGGTTGACTTCAGAAAAGCAAGTCAACATGTCACATGTTTGGGCTTCCATCATCTTCACTTTTCCACCACTTTGCACTACAGTTGAAGCAGCAACCAAAAAGCACAACCAACAAGCAGCACCACCAACAATTACGACAACAACAACACCAACAACTACGACAACGACAACGACAACGAGAACGAGAACAACAACGTGAAAAACAACGTGAACAAGTGAAGAACAAACAAACAAACAAACAAACAAACAAACAAACAAACAAACAAACAAACAAACAAACAAACAAACAAACACACAAACAAACAAACAAACAAACAAACAAACACACAAACAAACGGACAGACCGACGGACGGACAGACAGACAGACAGACGGACGGACGGACGGACGGACGGACGGACGGAC
>DF239779.1:57932-93799 GCA_000507305.1 Breviolum minutum Mf 1.05b.01
AACAAACAAACAAACAAACAAACAAACAAACAAACAAACAAACAAACAAACAAACAAACAAACAAACAAACAAACAAACAAACAAACAAACAAACAAACAAACAAACAAACAAACAAACAAACAAACAAACAAACAAACAAACAAACAAACAAACAAACAAACAAACAAACAAACAACAAAACTCACATGAAACCTTCTACCTCCACTCTCTTTTAGCAGGTGGTCAGAAGCAGAACCAGAGCTACTTGGAGCAAGAAACGAGGGCCTTGTCATGGTGACCGTTTTTGTGGGTGAAGCACCACCAAGTTCCATGGGGCCAATTTTGGATTATTTCATAAGATTACCCTCCCCAAAACGAACAGCTGTTTGGGAAAGGATCCTTTTCTTTGGTTTTTTTCGGCCTATTTTCAAGGGCCCAGCGAACTGTTGTTTCAAGGAGGGTATTTACAAATATCCTGTCATTAACCAATCAGTATAACGAATGTCACAAGGGGTTTTGGGCTATACAACGCAGTTATATAGGGATTATAATCAGCCGTTACAAGAATCCCTATGAAGCAATTAGTACAATGGACTGTCACAAGGGTTTTGGACGCTGTTCAGCTGTTTTTTAATCACATGGTTTCTTTTGTGACCGTTTTTGCCTTGGATTTTGATTGAATGGATGTTTTTCTTTGCAATCGAAGCTACAATGGTAGTTTTTCTGATGACTTTTCATTACACCCTTGAATTTTGATGGACAAGTATCTACAGTTGCCAATTTGTTTGAGTTACTTTTCCAGGTGATCATTTTTAGTACCCATGTTAGAATTTCCAGGGTGTTTTGAGGGATTTCATCTATCATGCACAAAAGTTTTCACATCAGGAGACCCTTTTGGTTTGCCAAGTTGATTTGCTATCATGGGATTCATCACCATTTGCCAGAAATATATGCGGATGGAACCTGGATTTTTTTTCCTCCAACAATCCAAGTCGGACAAGTCGGACAGTTGCGATGCGATAGGGAGTGGTGAGGCTGACATTTACAACAACAACGGAGGAGTCACAAAAAACGATCTATATGGATGGTCAACAGATGTCAACAGTTCCTTTGAGCAATTTTTGTCACGATGTGTATATATCAAGACTCTTTGGATGGGTTTGAGTCCTATCCTTTTGCAAATTGTAATCAACAATTCCCTTTAACCAGGGGTACTTTTTAAGTACATCTTATCAAGATGGATAGTCAACAAGTTCCTCCGCAACTTTCAACAGACGTCCTGAGGGATGGTGAGTCCTTGGCACCATGGCGTGTGGAGTTTACCAGTACACAGCTAAGGCTGGCTGCAAATAAACGTGAGAAACCTCCCTCCAAACCCATTTACCCTCCAGGGAAGGAGTCCATATCCCACCTTTGGAAAAGCAAAATCATCTTCAAAAGTGTTTTGGGAAGGGATAATTTTTAGTTCCCAGGAGTGTAGTGCTTAGAAGCATGGTTTAGGACACACCCAGAATGTTTTTTTACTTTGCCAGCGTATTGTGTACACCCCAGAAATTTAACATAGATACCAAACATGGCCATATTAAAAAAAGATATCTACATTTTCCAAACCATCGACGCACGATTATGGGTCACATCCCATGGCATTCCCCCCCTACAACTTTGGCGGGGCAGGAACACAAATTTTCCAAACCATCATTTTGGGTATCCATGCTAGTTTTCAGGGATGTATTTCTTGCCACCTTTTGACAAATTTCCTCCCTGAATCCCTCGTCCTCGTGAAATACCTTCATTAATCCACCTTGGAACATGACAGGAGAAAACCCATGGGAAAACGAACAGCTGGAATTTCCACCCCCAAAAAATGCCAATGGGTTTTTGGCAGAGGATCTTCCTTTTTTTGATTTTCAAAGTGAGTTTTCTTTTCGGGGCGGGTTACCGTAAGAGACTGTCTCTTCAATTTTTTTTGGGGGGGGAGGGAAGGAAACGACTACGTCGCATTTCAAGAAACCCCTTCTGAAGTTCAATACGTAATCAAGTTTGTGGATGAATCAAGTTTCATCAAGTTTCTGGTTCACGATTTTTGTTTTTAATCCAATTTGAACATTTTCCTGGATGTGTTTCCCCAACAATTCTGGTAAGAAACGGTGTTTCCTTCAAGAACCATTAAGTTTGAGTGACGAGTCATGTCACCTGAAAGTCATATACTAAGCACCGGAAGACCCCCTGTTTCAATCAAATCCAGATTGGTGAATTCTGAATATGCTCTAGTTTTTTTGTTTAAGCAGATTGGTCATTCTATCAGGGTATGTCCTCCAAATTTCCAAGGCATTTGAGATGTTTGCCTTAAAAATGCCACTACGACCCAAAAAGCCGCGGTCCCAGGGCCATGCAAGATGCAGTGGCCAGTGGAATTCCCAAGGTCTGGTGGCAGGATCAACATTGGGTTGGCCCCAAGGTGTTGGTGCATAGGAATCCGTATATTTTTGACCCTTCGAATTTGGTCAGAGTTCATAAGGGTGAAAAATTAAGAGCCTTAGGAAGGGTCTTACAAAAAAAACATTGGTTTCCCTTAAGGTAACTTTGGGGGGGGGTGCCCTTCTCGCAACCTGAGACCTGGCAGCTGCGAGCGTGTGAACCATGGGATAGGTCTCCATTCAAAAATGGCAAAACCAGGGTCCAAAACCTGACCTTTGAAAGGAGCGCGCCAAGTCCAGGGAGCAGGACACCAGTTTTGGTGGGACATGAATGAACTCATCACTGCGCGTTCAGCTTAAGTTGCTGTTGTTTTACCATCTGAACCCAATAGATTTTAGTTTCTTGGAGGTTGATTTTCCATTGTATATGGATCAAACCTTTCTCAAAAAAAATTAGAGTGGATTGAGTTGCAGTTTTTTTTTGAACATCGGGGCTCGGGGGGTCGAATGAGTTGTAGGTGTATGTATACCCATAGCCATATGCTCCATCTATGGAATCTTCACCTACATTTGCCCTAGATTTTTATATATATATATATATGTTAAATTAGTCGGCAAATATACAATCGTTCCATGGATCCTATTGGATACTGTTGATGGTTCAGTTTTTTCACCAGTTGAGGGTAGTTGACGTCCCATTATTTATAGGGTTTTATATACATCCAACCGGTGATCATCGCCGTATTTCTGAAACCATCAACTGCAGAATCTCCCAATGGATCGGCCATACTGTTGATGGTTTTTCGGAATCCCCAAGGCCAACAACCTTGGATGTGTATATAAAAACGTTGGTAAAAAAAGGGATTGTAAAAACTACCTTTCCCTCAACTGGTGAGTTGATCCCGGATTTCTGGTTGCCATCAACCGTATAGGAAAGGAGTTTGTTTATCCTTTCGAACCCCCACGGTTTTCCCTGGTTACCCTGTGATTCCGAACTAGAGGACTCAAGACCCGGCTCCCGAGCTCAGAAGGTTGGCTGAAGGGGGTTTTGGTGGTTGGGAAGCCAAAGTTGGTTGGTTTGGTTTCATGTTTTTTTCTTGGGGGGGGGAGGGTTATGAATGGGTTGGGGGGGATGATTTTTGTTCATGTTTGGAAGTAATTACAGTTGAAGGTATGGTATGAATTGTTGGGGGGGGAGCTGTTTTTTTTTGTAAATCTTTTGACGCTATCACATTCTCATGACCCAACCACCCAAACTAGTGCTAATTTGGTGGTTTCAATTGTATTTGTAGTATGTCTTTTGTTTGCACACCCAAAAGAGCATGGTGGATCATGATCCATTTTGAGTTTTTTTCCATCAATTTCACTGGATTTATGTCGCTGGAGCATTTGATTTTGTGAGACACATCCAAAATGGCGCTAGATCAACTGAACAATGAAAAAGCCCTGATTGTTTAGGGTATATAGGGGATGAAAAACTACCCAGTTATATAGGGATTACAATAAACCATTATAAAGATCCCTATTAACCAACCCATATAATGGAATGTACGTGGCTCAAATGGCACACGGGTGAGTTGGGCACTCGGAAAAGGTGGCACTCGGAAAAGGTCATTGGTGATCTCACTTCCCCGAGAGTGTCTTTCCCTGGCTCAGCAAAGGGTGAAATATTGTATCAAGGGCCCGGCAAAACAAAGCAGCAAGATGATATATTCTAGGTGGTGGTAACTCAAACATCCAACCCTGGGGCAAATGATCAAATTTGACGAGCATATTTTTCAGATGGGTTGGTTCTGGTTCAACCACCAACTAGTATTGCAATTGGGCCAGAATTTGGTGAAAACAGTTCATATCAATTATCAATTCAATCAGTCTTTGGTATCCTCATCTCATTCGATTCCCAAGGCGAAACAACAAGATCAAGGAGTATGTAACCCATAGAATTCTTCGAAATCAAGAAAGCCTAAAAAGGAAAAACAAAGAAAACATAATTACTGATCGTCACAAACATTACACGCACGCAAAAAAAGGCATTGCTGGTTTGTTAGTTTCCGGGTTCTATTTTCCATAGGATCCATGACACTGGCATATATACCTACATTTACCATAAAAATCAACCATTCATGTAGATAGATATACCATTCCCATTGATCCTATGGCTTTGTGCATGTCTCAAAAATGCGGACCTCCAAAACCATATCGCAGCAGTCTATTCAAATTGAAGAAACTTTGCTGGATTTGGAGGGCATGTGGGCTGTTTTTTTGTATACCATTGAAAGTCATCCGGTTGTTGGTCAGTGCTTTTAGCAATAACAGGCATTATAGATATTATAATATATAAGCATGACATTCTAATTGTCAATTCTTGTTATGATCACTCGTTGTGAATACGAGGCAACACCATTCGCTTTTGGGTAAATATGTTTAAAGAAACTGCCACAGTGGGAGTCATCCATCGGAAAAAAAAATACACAAGAACACACTGCAGGGGATAATTCATTAAATTATTTTTGGTGGTGGATACACAAACACCTGGGGTTGTTCTCTTAACTGGGGTTGTGGGACCCCTTCCAAATCACCTAAATGGCTTATAAATTGGGGTTACTAACCACTTACTGACTGGTGGTGGTTTCAATTTTTAAAATGTTCATCCCTATTTGGGAAATGATCCAAGTTGACGAGCATGGTTCAACCGCCAACTAGTACTCATTTTGGGGGATCAAACTTCATGCAAATGTATGGTAATTTTTCAGGATTTCCCCGAAAAATAGTGCATTGTTTGGGTTGGTTTCATATAATGACCCCTGGCATAAACACACACTTGATACACACATTTAGACTCCCACCATCCAAAAGCGGTCGAAGGGTGGAAAGCGCTTAAGTTTTGTGGCAGCATTGTCGGGAACCCAGTGTATCGCAAGCAGTTTCAGGAAACGGATCAGGATGAGGATGCTGATGATGATGATGATGATGATGATGATGATGATGATGGTGATGGTGATGGTGATGGTGATGGTGATGATGCTGGTTGTGGTGATGATGAGGAGAAAGACAAAGAGGCGGAGGACCAGGATGATAAGTATAGGAGGAGGCTATTGTCATCGGTGCATTTAGCATGTTGTGATTCCCTATTGAGAGGATCAAACTGTAGAAACCATGGGTGAATTTCATCTTGGATGCTCACTTAAGAGTTACAGTCTCAGTTTCAGATACTGGCAAACACGATGATGATGAATATAAATATGTTATACTATACGCGCACACACACACCTATCTGTGGTTACAAGTTAATTAGTTATTGTTATTTATTTTTGATATATAGAGTATATACCTTAAGGACTCCAGCAGTTATAAGCTACTTGTGAGTTTGACATTTCAGTCATAAGATAACCGTCAGCCTGTTGTCAATGGAATCATTGAATTGGGATGATGACATGAGAATGAAGATGCTTCCGATCCAGAATCAGCATTGCAGGTTTTAAGTGCAACATTTCAAAAAAAGAAAGATGCTATGGTTGTTGGAGAAGTATATATTGCATATTCGGTTCAAAGTTGGGGTTTGTGTTTGGTACCGCAAGGTTTTTCCACCGATTTTCAAGTGCTTCATCACACACCCACACACAAGCCGAACGGCTTTTGGGGTTCGGGGGATCGGTACGAGCCATATTGCTTGGCTGCAAAAAGCTCCTTTTCGCCGTTCCTCATCTCGGCCATTTCAGTGTTTCTTCTGGCAACTGGGATCTGACTGATTTGGAGGTGGTGTATGGTCATCGACGAACACGAGTTTTCTTGGCTGAAACACCTCTCCTTTGCAGACCTCTTCACAGTGATCATCTGGGCCACACTGCTTCTGAGGGCACGTCTTTGTGGATACGACTTGGACTACGCCACCATCCAATATAGCAGTTTGGACGTTTGGACGGCTTGGAGCAAGATACCCTGAGACGATTGAACGAAGCTGACGCTGCAGTTCCGTCACAGGACCGATCACTGGGCAACAGAAGATTTGTCTCGCCATCCAGAAGTCGATCCAGATCCCGCTCGCGATCACGATCCTTCAATAATATTCCCCCCCATCGTGTTTGTTCAACTAAAGGTAAATTGGAGGTTATACCTCATCCAAACCATCAACTTACCATAAGTTGATGACCTTGAGTTGATTTGTTAATTGATTATCCTACTACGTTATATAAGGATTATTTCAAAGGCCATTATAACACACTTGGAGGATCATCCCACTTAGTAAGTGGTTAGGTTATAGGCCATGAAACGCCCATTTGGAAGGGGTCCCATAACCCGATCCTTAGGGGACGAAAACGATCACCAATGGTTATCAACCAATTACGTCCGTCCTGGGTCTCGATCCTCCAAGCAA
Source organism: Breviolum minutum Mf 1.05b.01 (assembly GCA_000507305.1). NCBI lineage: Eukaryota > Dinophyceae > Suessiales > Symbiodiniaceae > Breviolum > Breviolum minutum. The sequence goes on from DF239779.1 coordinate 64,706, forward strand.
TGCCCATTTCATCTAGGCTAGGTGGTGGTTTCAAATATTTTTCATTTTCATTTTCACCCCTAAAATTGGGGAAGATTCCCAATTTGACTAATATTTTTCAAATGGGTTGGTTCAACCACCAGCTAGTCATCTTTTTTTCCTAAAAAAACATCTTCCACATTTCGGGCCCCTCAAGGTCAGCCACTGCCGAAGCGAACAGTGAGAAACAAAACGAGAAGCGTAGCTCCATCGTGACGTTTCTTGGACCGATCCGTCAGGTAGAGTGTGGCGGTAACCGGAGATCGCAGGTGGAGACTGAACGCGCACCTGGTAAACGATCTAACATAGCTGGATGGATTTTTTTCCACCATATTTTAATAGGATCCATATACTTCTTCATTTGGGGCAGGCTGTGTTAGTTTACCAAAGAGTTTTTTTAATTTGCCCCCTCAAAAATCCGATTGTGTCCGGCCCAAATTTATTTGTTTTTTTTTAGTGAAGGATTTGGGAGGTGTAATCTAATTTTGAGGCCCATGTCTCTGTTTCAAAGTGAATCATGAATCTTTCCGATCTTTCCGGAAATGGGAATCCATCTTAAGCAACCATGGATTTTCCGCATGTTTTTGGACAAATGCATCATTCTTTTTACCCATTACACCTCATTAAACCACTTAAGTCATTCCAAAGATTCCAAATGCTTGAGGCCGGATGCTCCTCGTGAGGAGGGGCCGGATGATTCCGAGATGATGTGCGATCTGATGGCAAACAATTGGAAATTCCAGTAGTCCAGGGTCCCTGGAAAGTCCAAACCAAAAAAGGATCATTCCAATCAAGCTAAGAAATGATGTCCATATGTGTATATATATATAAATATGCACACGTATATTGCATTGGAGAAAGGTGTTGAGAAAACTTCCAGCTACAGCTGTTCTAGCCAATGTCTTTTTCAAGAATAAGTAAGACAGCTATGTGGGAACTTGGAGATGCCATGGCCCCGTCTTAGAGGATGCCACCAATTAAAGCAATAAGGCATGCCTTCGGTGCTCAAGATTAGGGTGCCATGTTTAGACGGGAATTGGGATCCATATTTAACAATCGAGTAAATCCAATTGTTTGGGTCGAAAAACAAATGAGCAATGAAAAAAGGGCTCCTGTTTGTCTATAGGGTATATAGGAGATGAAATCCTGCCCAGGTATTCGAAGGTTTGTTTCGTGGCTCAAATATCTTCAGAACTCATCTACGGATCCAGGGAACGGTTCGTCCATATCCCACCTGAGGAAGAGGAAAATCATCGATTCAAAGAGTGTCGACTGGTAGCGTATATGTTAGTTTTACGGTTCGTGTATATTCATCCCATCCCACTTTTAATGATGGGGTAGAGAAAAAATCCTTCTATTTGGGGATAAACTGGATATCACCAAAAAACATGATGGGAATCCTTTTGGTTCGGGAATTCATTGAATTATATATATACATATATATGATAGGAATCCCCAAAGTTTAATTTAACAATTCGCCCCTGAGAAATGGTGGTTGAAACGAAGATGATCCTTTCCGAATTTCGGAAAGATAAACATTTTTAAGGGGCGATTTACGTTCAACTTCAGGTTTTGTTACCCATTTCTCAAAACCTGGAAGAAACCCTGCATTTTTCGGTTCGGATCTAACTTTCATGTAAGTTGGATGCCCCCCCCGGCTTGGATCATGTCAAGGATTCACCTTTTTTTTTGGGTTTCATGTCGGACAGGGATCTTTTTAAATGTTGACCTATTTGTTGGGTGCAAATCTAGGGATTTTCCTGAAACATAGGGAAATTGTTTGGGTTGGTTTCATATAATGACCCCTGTGGGAAACTCCGGTTGAAGTAGATTAAACTCTTAAAAGGTTGACATTGATTTATCTGAGGTATGATAAGTATTGCCCACAATACCAGTTTGGGATGGATGATTTGTATATCTTACCTTTCTTTTTCCCTTACGAATTGTCGGATTTACCAGATGAGGTGACTAGCAGTTGAACCTTGTGTGTTCACCAAGCCCCAAAGTGCAAAAACTCTAGAATTTGCTGGGGCGACTACCCTCCCCGAAACTAACAGCAAAAGCACCTGAAAATAGGCCAAAACCCCAAAGGAAACTAGTGTTGATGGCTGAAATCCTGCATGTATTGAAAGGTATAAAATTCGTAAATAATGGGATTTCAACTACCAACCTCAACTGGTGAGTTTCCCGGATTTCTGAACCATCAACTGTAGTATTCCAACCATCCATTTTCGGGTGCGATTGGCTGCTAGTTTTAGGGAGTGCAGCGAGGCCATTATCTACCCAGATTTTCTCATTTCGGGGGCCCGCACTCTCGCAAGTGTTTGCTAGCGAAGATTCGCTCAAATTTGTTTTGGATCAAATAAACGAACAAAGAGTCAACTTGAGATGTGAACCCAGATGTTTCAAGTTAGGAGAAGGATGCAACTCATTCATATTTTTTCAGGGACACTTTTCGTGGCTCCGGAACACCAGTCGGAACACCAGTGACTAGGTGGTTGTTTTAACCAGTTGGTTCAAATCACCAAGAAATTGGGGAAGAGTCCTTACATGAACTAGGTGGTGGTTTCAAAGATTTTTTATTTTCACCCCGATCCTTGGGGAAGATTCCCATTTTGACTAATATTCTTCAAAATCGGTTGAAACCACCAACTAGATGAAGTTGATGAACAGTTCTTTTTCAGATGGCTGGTTCAACGGTGTGAACCGTTTCGCCTTTCAGAACTTTCAGGCTTCGCGACCTGTCCGAGCCTGCAGTTGGTTGGTGGAGAGGATTTTTCGTGAAACGGAATGTCTCTAAGTCACCATCCATACTGTTGATCGCTGAAATCCTGCACCGGACATGTATAAAAAACCTGGTAAATAATGTAATAAACTACCTATCAACTGGTGCAGGATTTCTTCCATCAACAGTATAGGACTGGTAGATTATGAGATATTGGGTGTATCGAATCAAATGATTTGCGTGGACAGTTTAAGATTTAAGAGACCCCGGGGGAACAAAAAAAACGGACCTGTGTCCCAACAAAGAAATGGTGAGGGGGTGCGGGGGGGGTTGTACCTACCTTTAAACATACTCTACCTATCCCTGAGTTGGATTAGTGACTAGTTGGAAACTACATGGTGCAACATATTCTGGTTGGCTCTCTACTAGATGAGGCAAGTGATGTTCTGAATGTTTTTTTTCTATCCACTCTGAGCAATTCCAAGTACAATAGTTGCAGTGTTGTTTTTACATGTTTTTTACTGGACGTTGTACTGTACCGGGACCATATACTGTAGATTGTTTGGCTAGTAACATGGCGGGATCAATCTCTTTTTGTCCCAGGAAAGTTGCAAATAAATCCTCCTGAAAGATCCAATTGGCTAGTTAACCTGCTGAATATGGTCAGTTTACATGTCAATGTAGATACTTTTTTTTTGTTCAGAGGCGTGGGTTTGTCTCAAAACTAAGGGATCTCCTCAAGTCTATCAGTTTCCTATTAAGATTTTATAAAATAAGATCCAATCCTAATGAAACTAGACAAAAGACGAGCCATTTTGCTCCATGTAGGGAATATTTACCTACATTGTCCCTTGAATGTGGCCATTTTTCAGCGTTCATGTAGGTAAATAATCGATGGTTGTTTCTGGTTCCCTTAATAGGTGGTATAGGTAGCATATAACCCCCCCAGAAGGCAATTGGTCGGCATGCATTCATGGGTTGTATGCTTTTGGAAAGAATAAATATGTCGAAATCATTGAGAATTATTGACAACGCTGCCTTTGCAAACTGCCGCTCCTTAGCAAACATCGAATTGCCCGACAAGCTCAGATACATCAGCACTTGTGCCTTTGCAGATTGTAAGTCTTTGCGCAGTATCACTCTGCCTCCATCAGTGACAACCCTTGAGTCCCGTGCCTTTATGGGTTGCACATCCTTGGAACGCATTATTGTGCCGCAAGCGTTGCAGAGCCGTGTGCCGAAAGCTTTTGATCAAGAAGTGCAAAGCTTGATACAATATTATTGAAATGTAATGCTGCCCCATGAGGCGTTATGCGATTTTGGTTATGCTGCGCTTCTGGATGCCGCATGCTTGTGCTGCTAGAGGGTGGACCTCCTCGATTGTTGTTTTGCTGACTTCTGCTTGTGCTGCTAGAGGGTGAACCTCATGGAAGAGAAATGAACGTGTATAGATTGGAGGGTGGACCTTGAATGGGAGCTGGGGCCGGTAGCTGGGGCTTGATTTTTTGTGCCCGCGTGTACCCGGAAGCCCTTATGTCCCTACACTGAAGCTTCCCTTCGAAACAGTGGGATTGCTACATTTGGTATGTGTGCAAAACGCATGCGCTGGACACTGCAGTCCTAGTGTCCGGTGCGCTGTAGCCATGAAAAGGAAACTGCTTGCTCCAGACATACTTTGTCGCTGTGTGACTGGTGTTTGCACTCGTTGTTTTTTCGTACTTACCTTGTGTCCCTGCAATATGTTGATGGCCCTGCAATATGTTGGAACCGTGAAAAGCTGCTCAAAGAAAAAACAGCTGCAAGCACACATATCTCCCATGTACTTCAACATGAGCAAATCGCCACTCAATCAATAGTCAATACTATCAAAGCTGAGCACACAGAATATGTTTTTTATATTTAAATCAGTTAGAATATGATGATTTTCCAAAAAATTCTAAGACAGTTAGAATATAGATTCAATACCGATGGCAAGTGCAGTTAGAATATTCATCGAATATGCAAATTCATATGTAATCAAAGACTGCAATTACTCAAAGCCGTAAACATTGACAACGGTGCATTCAGACGAAGAGGATATGGCACAGGCACGTTTACCGGCATCAAAGCCCACGGCTTCCTTTGTTTTCTATATCCGATTGCTCTCGCAGGAAGGTTTTTGTTTTCTGCGGCATGTCATGCTTTCAAGACGGGTTGAATGTGCAGGGACAAAGTGCCCGCAGACAACAAGCCTCAGGGCACGTTGACTTTGAGAAGGACACAGGGAGGGCTTCCCTCCAATCGGCTCCTCAGTCTGGCTGATCTTATATATACCGTGGAAGTCCAAAGACTATGTTTTAATGTTTTCTCCATAAAGTCTATCGATTTAGTAAGGGTTTACTAGCAAAGAATCTCTGGAAGCGTTAAAAACACATGCACGGCTGCCAAACCCTGAGTTCCAACGGATCCAAACCCGAAACCATCACACGTCAAACCCCAAACCCCAAGCACTAGCACATCTAAACCCCCGAACCCTGACAGCGTACCCAACTCCAAGTCATAGTCTCACACACCAGCAGCACAAGCTAACAGCTATACCAAAAGAAATGAGCTACCTAGGAGTGCGGATGATGAGTGTTGTGAGCTGCCCAGGTGTGCTAATCCAGAAGTGCAGATGGAGGGCAATTTGAGCTGGTTAGGAGTGCGGATGATGAGTGTTGTGAGCTGCTCAGATGTAGCAGACTGAATTTGGGCGATGATTTTTCATGTCAAGAGAAGGAACATTGACTGAATCTCATGGGGCATTCATAACCATGACAAGGGGTTGAAGGATGGCACCCCAAACTCTGCAAACTAGAAGTAGAAAACAAGCAGATGTCCGAAGGGTGAACATATTAACAGGGAATCAGAATTAGAAGTCACGGTTGAAAAACTCAAGCGAGTTTTGTCACTGCTCGGTATAGATCTGTTCATATGCGATGCACGAGAGTGTTAGGACGCTACAATTGGATCGCATAGCAGATAGAAGCCAACTCGCATGCTCAGTTCCTTAGGTTTTCTTTTTGTGATTGTTGTTGCCATGACCGAATCCAATGCAAATCTTGACGGGAGCATCGGTGATGAACAGCGCGAAGATACTACTGTGGTTGTCCCAAGGGATACCTGCTCCAACAGTGAGGGGTCACAAGGCCCAAGCATGGCATTACAGGTGCGTGCTTGTAAGTGGTTGTAAGACTTGGGAGTTGCGCGGTCATTGCACCACCCGCCGCGGTCGCATCCTCATCGCGGAAAGCAGCGCCCATTTGGTGATCGGGGAGGTGACGTTGGTGTCTTGCAGCCCGGTGGCTCAAAGAGATGGTGATCATCTGAGACCCTGGGGAGACGCAGAAAATTTTGTGCATCATGCGAGCAATGTAGAGAAACACCGTGTGACTGACGTGTCCAAGGCCCAAGGCATTGAGATATGCCAAAGTATGGCCCTGGGTAATGCAGTCTCCACTGCCATATGACAACCCATGGTTCTACGAACCCAGTGAAAAGCCTGCTGCGTGGTCTATCCACCCGAATCAAAGCCACAGGGTGCAAAACCGCCATCCAAACCCAAGCAAGGTTGGGATCACAAACGCGAGTTGCTCAGTCAGCCAATTGAGGTCACGCACTAGAAGAAGCAAGCTGAAGCCACATACACGTGGTTTGTTTTGCGCTGCGTGCTGAGCGTGCACAAAGAAACCAAGAAAGGACAAGAGTTGGAAAAGGAAAAGGATGAAGCTAGGTAATAGAGCGAGCGAGTAAACGAACATCATCCCCAAAAAATGTTTAACGCTCGTATTCGCGACATTTATTTGCTTTAAATTTACAGCAGAAAAAAGAAGCCTAAACCCCAAACCCTAAACCCTTAACGTAGCGGCTTGGTTTCAGCGATGCATTTTTATGGCAAAAAAAATTCCATATTTTTATATTTAGTTTTATTTAAGATTATATTTATCAATTTTGTAATAATATATTTATAATAGTTTTTTCGCGTAATAATTAATTATTGAGTATTCCGAATATTTATTTTTTTTTTCAATATTCATGTAAAAAACAAATTTCATATGCATTTTTTCCGTAGTCCGAGAAAAAAAGGAAAATTGTCTGCGTGGTACTTTTGAAAACTACAATTTCTGAAGGAAATCAAAGGAGAAAAAAAAAGATGAAACATCGATCCTTGAACAAAACCGAAACGTGGGAAAGAAGATTACAAGAAAAACGCGACGATTGTCTACTAAATGACCAAATTCAAAAGCAACCCAAAAAACATCGAAAGGAAGGGAATCAAAGCTGGCAACTGGTGGATGGCATAGTATGTCCACTTGTATGGATGTCAATGTAGGAAAAACTGAGAAATGATGGAAAACAACGATCAAGAAAAAGGAGAAAACAAGACACAGAAACGAAATTCAAATGATTCAGATTAGCAAAGCACGAAGGAATAAATCTAATAATTGCGGAGGAACAAGAAGGTAAAAACAGTAAGAAACTCAAATCAGGAAACTATCAATACTAAAACTGTTTAGTTTTCGCAGAGAGTAGCGCCCTAATTGCCGCGAACAAACTTACCAAAAAAAACAGATGACTTAGTAAAAAGGATGTACCAAGGTTACTACAGGCCAATGGGGATGCGGTTGGCTTGTGGTTCGGTTTTTTTAAAAAAAACCCTAAACCCTATACTAGAAATACTTAATGGTGGGCTGGTTGGCTTGTAGGCTCTGGGGACGCTTCTACTTGCTTTTAAGATAAAGGAGATGCGGTGGAACAAATTGCCTTCTGGGGCGATCACATGCTACCTGGTACCTACCACCTGTGAAGGGGAACCAGGAAACTCCATTGAAATAATGCATACAGGAAGTACTTCGAGGATCATCCCAGTTAGTAAGTGCTTAGTAACCCCTGTTTATAAGCCATGAAACGCTAATTTGGAAGGGGTCCCATAACCCTGCATAGGGAACTTACGATCACCTTGTTTTTAACCACTTACAAGTCCCGGGATGATCCTCCAAATAGGGCTGGCTGGTCACCTTTCATTTGGCTTCGGGTTCCCAAAACGTCGGACCCCGAGGCGACGACGGCGACGAGTATGTCTTTTGTGTCCTTGATCACGAACCTCACTGACAGCTCTCACAAAGCATGGCTTCCAAGAGAATGATTTTTCAGATGATGGTGGTTTCAAATATTTGTTATTTGTACCCCGAACCTTGGGGAAGAGAATCTGGCTGGTGGTTTCAAATATTTGGTATTTTCACCTCTATTTGGGGAAATGATCCAATTTGACGAGCATATTTTTCAGATGGGTTGGTTCAACCACTAACTCGTTTTCTGGAGGACCAAGAAATTGAGATGAAGAGATTTTCGGACCAAAATTTAACAACTCTTTTCCCTGAAAACCATGGTGGTTGGAAGACAGGGTCCACCATAAGAACCGAAAGTTATATACATGGGAAAATCGGGCCCCTAAAGATTGACAGGTAGCGTTTGTCCCTTGGTGATGTAGGGTTTCTCCTATTTTTTGGGGGTGTTTCAGGTGATTATAGCAAACCCTGGAAGACCATCCATTCTTATTGGGAAGGGAACTTTTGTTTGGGGTACTGTTGATGGTTCATTAAAATGCAGACCTAGCTGAGATGTATATAAAACCTGTTGGTGCATGGTTAGATGGATAAATAACAATACCAACCTGAACTTAGCTGGTAGGATTTCTGCCAGATTTCTGAACCATCGACAGTACCACTGTTTTTTTTGCAGATTCCAGGATTTGTGGTTGGGATGAACGCGTTTAATTTGAGAGCCCCCATGGCAAATCGTGAGGGCGAATGTAGCTTAGGTGAGTCCCAAAAACAGAAAGAACCATCGATTCGTGGTTCAGTTGGGGAAGATTTTCACAATGAAATCCCTTGCTTCGTTGTCGTTGGTGGTTTTGAAGATCATTTTTTTGTGCCAAGAATCACAACAAAAGCAAGGTTTTTCCATCACGAAGGAATCCGTGAGACATGTTTTTTTCCGGGGGAGTTTGAACAGTGCATCTTTCAATGATCCCAGGGCACCGATTCTTGAGGAAAATTTTCACAGTTGATTGGTTTTTTTTGTTGCAATGTTGTGACACACACACACACACACACTTGATAACAGACAGAGACATCAGATATCTTGGGGGCTATCGCGATTTTTTAAACCAGATGTGGGTGAACCAAGTACTCTAGACTGTGTGCTTTGAGTAACTGATGTGGCACTTGACGTCTACGGAATTACCTGGTTACCAAAAGAGCATTGCCATTGAATGATGATTTCTACAAAACTTGGCCGGGAGAATTTGTGGGGAATCCATGGCTACCTTGGCTGCTACGTTGGATTTCATCTTTACCTGTTGAAAAAGATGCTAGGTGGTGGTTTCAAAAATATTGTTTATTTTCACCCCTGGGGAAATGATCCAATTTGACCAGCATATTTTTCAGATGGGTGGTTCAACCATCAAGGATGGTTAGCAAACTCTCCAAACATTCAACGAATGCCAGGCGCAAGCCTCGCAAAAGAAGCAAGCTGACCAAGCGCAACAGCAACTTGGCATCATGACCAACATCAAGTCATCAAGCCGAACCGAGCAGCTACTTCCTTGCCCAATAACTAAACTTTAAATTTTTTGAGATTACATATTTAGTAGGGAAAAAAATAGCCGTTCAAAGAATCTTATTTCAGGGTCCAGGACTGCTAAGTGAGGTTCGAAGTCGTTTGGCATTTGCCCTGTTCTCCTTGGGTGCAACAACTGCAAAGGGTCATTTGTCACTCCGGTTGGTGTTAGGAAGTATGAAATCGAAATCGCTGAAATGAAATAGGAATCCGGTTATCCAGGATTGCATGGAATGGGAGTTTTTGTTTTTTCGAGATGGCTCCCTGTTTTTTCCCTTAAATCCTTAGAACAACTAAACGATACAGTTTCACACAACTATCAATTGGTATCAAATGACATCAAGTAAGATAAATAACCACCCAAAACAAGTATTCTCAGAAGAAATTAAAACATGGGAGTCAGACCCGCTCGGAACCCTTCTTTGTATTTGGGAGGTTTGTGTTTTCCAAGTTCGGCACTAAGGATGAAGGAAGCAGAACGTGCCCGGGAAGCTCAGTCTTGGCGTAACATGGGCAGCCTGGATGACCAGTTTTCACGAGCAAAGGCTCCCAACAAGATGGGGGTGGCTCGCAGCAACCAGTCACTAAATAAAAAAAAGGTATCTTTAGGATGCCTATCCACTTCTTCGATTTATCAACAAATCCTTCTAAATATCCTTTCAAAGATCCTAAGAATCCTCCTTTTTGAAGATCTAATTCTCTCGCAAGTCTTTGTGTTTTTTGCATAATATTTAAGTGACTCTTTCAAATTTTAACTGACCTCTAGGGGATATACAAGGTCAATGCTGAGAAATCACAGGGTTTTTGTTCTTTTCTATGTTGTTTCAATCTAGCCCCCCCGAAAGCGAACATGGCAATAGAAAACCCAACATTTGAAGATGTACAGTACTTGTAATTGAGAATGGGGATTTTCCATTGCCATCTTAGTTTTCAGGGGTGTCTACCAAAAAAACACCCGCGGGGAATTCGATGCAATTCAGAACCGGGGGACCAACACTTCTCTTGATCAACCAACAAACAAATATGTGTCGACCGAAAGAATTTCAATTCTATTTCCTGAGAAAACAACAAAATCTTCAAGCAAAACCTCAACAAAAAAATCAATAACGACACAGATCACAGGCACAATCCTCCAATTTTTGTTGGGATAAAACACCCTACGTAGTCTTCCGGAAGGTCTTTTGGTTAATTTTTTTGGGTCGAAATACCTCCTCACAAGGTCTTTGGAAGCCTAGAGACAATCATCATCTTCAACCAAAACCCTGCCGAAAAGAAAGTCACCGACACAACAAAGTAACAGGTGGTGGTTTCAAGCATTTTTAATTTTCACCCCTATTTGGGGAAGATTTCCAATTTGACTACCCCCCAGAAATCTAACATAGATACAAAAAATGGCCATATTTAAAAGGAACCACCTTTTCCAGACCATCATTTGGGTATCCAGCCGTTAGTTTTCGGGGGTGTAATATTTTCAAATGGGTTGGTTCAACCACCAACCAGACACTTCGTAACAAAACCGCTTCCAGGATTGGTCGATTCCCATCCCAGACGTTTACCTGGCACGGATGAGGGTGCGACGCCTCAGATCTTGAAAGCGGTGTACATGGCGCCTTGGGGAACCGTATGAAACAACCAGAAACTAAAAACCACCAAGGTGAACTGAAAAAACTGTTACTTGTTAAGGATTTCACAATTAAATTTGGTAGTTACTTGGTAAATATGATTTATATCTTATATTTTTGTTTGGTTTGATGGCAGCTACATCTTTAAAGCTAGAAAACGCTGTGTTTTACCATTTTAACCGTGGTAGTATGCTTAGTTCACCTGTTCTAAGCATCGAAGTTGTGTACTAAATTGAATACCAAGATGACAAAGTCATGGGTGAAAGCTCGGCGTATACTTTCTAATCAACCTATTCACTGCACACACTGACATGTATATATCCAGGTGGTGGTGTCAAATATGTTTTATTTTCAACCCGAACCTTGGGAAAATGATGCAATTTGACTAATATTTTTCAGATGGGTTGAAACCACCAACTAGATTATATATATATATATAATATAGATATACAGTATATACACCCTAGTTATATACCTATAGATCTATCATAATACATACATATATCCATGTTCAAGAGAAGCATCCTTTTCGCCATCAAGTGTGTTTGTTCCATTTTGTTCCCAACTTCCGTAGGTGTTTTGTTTTTTTTTGGATCTTCTAAAATTTCAAACCCTAGGCTTCCAAACACCTGGTGAGGATGTATTTGGACCTCAAAAACACACCTAAAACACCTAACCTCAGGAGGTATGACTGGAAGCCTAGGGAAAAGAAAACGCACGACGAAAATGTCAAAACTTCAGGTGGATTTGGGAGTCAAGTCGTGTGGAACCCTAAAGGTGATGCAGAAGTTTTCTCCACGCGTTGGTTGATGGATCATGGGGTGGGGGGCAAACAAATCCTACCCCGAAAAAATGGCGAAGGGTCTCTTCTTTTTTTTGTGTATCTCACTCAGCCAATGGGCCAACCTTTAAACTTTTGGAGATTACTAGTATTCAATAGGAAAAATGAACATTTAAAACTTTTATTTCATCCCATACCAGCCATGTATGGTATATTTACCTACGTTTGGTTGATTTCTTGATTTCTATAGGAAATGTAGGTAAGTATGCCAGTCCCATGGATCCTATGGGTATGGTCCGAAATGGCTACAGTGAGGTATAAGAGAACTCCCCCCGATTGGTTGAGCAACTTAGGATCCTTGGAGGATCCACAAGTACACAGCTCAAAAGCTCGCCCCTGTAAAAGAGATCATCTCCAAAAAAGATACACCCAGGAAAACTAACATGACAATGGAACATCACCAGTTTTTGGGAAAAAATAGGAAATACATGTTCAAATGTTCGTTTTCTGATGGTCATGTTATTTTGGGGGGTGTGTAACTAGTCTTGTTTTTTTTCAATATGTTTTTTTTTTTTCAGGGGCTATCTTTGTTAAACTTCGGGAGCAATCCAACTAAAGATGCCCAAAGAAAATCCTGTTAGTGAATTGAGCCATGAAAAAAAACTAGTTGTTTAGGGGTTTATAGGGGATGAAAAACTACCCAGTTGTATAGGGATTATAATAAACCATGAAGTAAGGATCCCTATTAACCAGCCAGTATAATGGAAAGTAGGAGGGTTTTTTAAATTTTTTCGTGGCTCAATTCTTTTGTCGTTTTACAGAGATTGCTCTTGGGCGTTGAACTAAATCTGGGAGTAATAACACCCCCAAGGTTTAATATACCAAAAATGATGATTTGGAACATTTGTATCTATATACTTGGAAATATGGTTATTTTGAGTATCTCCGATTAAACTTCACGGGGTGTAGATTGAGTAGTGAATCTCATGTTTATCAAAAAAGATCACTGAGCATATTGTCCAATTGATGAAGGACCCAAGGGCTGTTTTGAAGGAAAGATGTTCATATGGGGGTATCCTAAAATTGTGGTACCCAACAACCAGGCTTTTCCTACTAAAATGATCATTTTGGGGTGTTTTGGGGGTACCACCATTTAAGGAAACACCCATATTACGTCGGCAGTATTTGATATTTTACGGTAATATGAAGATTCCTATCTGGGCAATTTATAACGACCTTTCCCGCCGAGGTCACTCCAAATGGTGGTTTAGTAAAGTTTCGGCTCAGCACCTCCCAGTGGTGAATAGGTCAGACTGAAGGCTGAGGGGGTTTTTTCGCAATGGATGAACCGGAGGGTAGGCTAACGCTGGAACCAGATCTAGCCAATCTGGAAGATGGTACATTAGTGGATGTGGTGGTTTCAATTCAGATGAATTTTCCTGGTTGTGCTTTTGGGAAGACATTGATTCATCAACAGGAGATCTTCACTGATTGTCAATTACCAAAGGATTCTGGCAAAGTGACGTTTTTTCGGGTGAAGAAAGCAAACATCAATGGGCAGATGTGGATTTGCAATTCTGATCAAACAACAGTTTGCAAACATTCAACATTGACAGATCAATCGGTCATGAAAGTCATCGAGGCTTGTGCAGGAATCGGGGCAGTTGATGTAGGATATGAACAGTGCGGAGCAGTCATTCAGGCTGCCAATGATCAGAACATCCGTTTTTGCCAAGTGTTGCATTCGAAGGGTCGATCAGTAGTAACAGGTGACATCGTTCTTCCAACAACAATTGCGAGGATGGCCAAACATGCAGGATGTGTCATTTCAGCAGGAGTGTCATGTCAACCATTTAGTTTGTTAGGAGACCAATTGCAAGGCAAAGATAATAGGGCCATGAGTTTAGTAGGAGTGTTGAAAGCCATTCACTTACTACAAGCACCAATGGGTTTGTTGGAATGTACCAAAGCGGCACATACATCATCATGGTTTCAGAGCATGTTAAGCCAATTTACTGAACAAACAGGAATGGTGTTACATCAGAATGTTTTGGAATTACATGAGTGTTGGCCGTCCAAGCGCACAAGATGGTGGGGCACAGTTGCTCTACCAATTCTGGGAGTAGGTCACATCCCATCATTGCCCAAAACTGCATTCGAGCCATCACTTCGTCATTTGTTTCCGTGTACAAAGCCAATGGAACCAGGTGAGGCAGAAGCACTTATGTTGGATTTGTATGAACTTAGGAACTTTCATGAATGTCCCAAGGGTATCCAACAAAACACCATTAACTGGGATAAACCGCTTCCCACGGCAGTGCATGCCTGGGGATCACAATTAGGACCCTGCGCATGCGGGTGTAGGACCACAAGTTTCTCAACTGATAGAATCAAAACCAAGGGACTATACGGTCAACTGGTACCAATGGAAGGATCACAACAATGGATGCAATATCAATTGCAGAACATGCGACATATGCACCCCCAGGAAGTGGCCATAGCATGTGGTTTGTTACCTTCGCATGTTAAATGTGTACCAGATCAGTTGAAACTTATGTTGACTGGTGTAGGACAGTTAGCATCCCCACTGCAAAGCCTATGGGTGTTTTCACATGCCCTCAAGGATATTCAGAAAAGGTTTGGGAAAGCAACAATTGATCCAATGGCTGTTTTCGTAGAGTATGGAATCAAATTATTCCAAGAACGCGACACATTGTTGGCATGCACCTCAAATCGATATATGGGGTTGTTTGAGCAAGCATGGAAGAGGCTCCATAAACCCAATCAGAGTGAACCAGTTGTGGGTGAACATGTTTTGGGGGAAATCCAGGTAGTATCACAAGAATCAGCAGTTCCACCATCCCCTGCAGCCGTGCCAATGCCGAGAGTGCATCACTTCGTCCAAACGAGCCCCACAGTTGAGCAGCCTCCTGTGGAGCAAATCGAAGTAAGTGATGTTGCCTTGTTGCATGAAGTAAAGCATGCAGAGAAGAGAGTGAGAGAAAATGATGATTTTCAAATGGGAGGGGTTCCAGGTTTTGCTGTCAAGGAAGCCAAAATGCAAGACCAAGCACCAGAAAAAGAAGAGAAGATTCGACAACCAGATACCAGAGATTTGCCTCCATCCGAGCAAAGTAATGATGAAGGAAGACATGAACAGACCATGGCACAAGAACAGCCGCAAGAAGCACTTGAAGAGACCAGTCACATCGTTAAGCCGGACATGGAGCAAGATCACATGACTATTCAGGTCATGACAGAAAATTCGTTCCCTATGCCATTGGATGTCCCTAGGAATTGTAAAGCCTATCAAGTCGCAAAAGCAGAAGAGAATTTGCAAACCATGAGTCAGCCAATAGCTGTAGCGGACATGATGGGGTGTTACATTCCACCAACAGAAACCCTTCACGAGGGACAAATGATTCGTGTTCAAGAAGGAGGACTTAATCCAAGCAAGTGTCCTAGGGTAGGAAAGACAGTCAAACCATCCAGTGTTAATGCAAGCCGCAAGGATATCCTATGGAAACAAGAAGGTTGGACAGAATGGGAAGAAATGAAATTCTATGCATCACTCATTGAAGCAGTCCAGCCGAATAGTGTGTTAGTAGGAATTCATATTCCCGAAGATCCAACCGGCCCAATCCATCTAGGACAGCATCTCAAAAACATGATGCAGTGGGGAGCACAACAGAGTCAATCACGTATTGTGTCCTATTTCCTTTACAAAGACCATTGGGTTCCATTGTGTGTAGAGATAGGCCAAACATGCGTTGTATACACCACCCCAATGGAAATCACTTGGGTTCGTGAAAGTTGCCAGAATGTGTGGGGATATACGGATATCCAGTTTGCAAGCCATCCCATTTCGTCAATGTTCCCAGCAGACTGTGGTTTCCAAACCATTGGATGGATGAACTCCATGATCATTCGTGAACCAACCATGACCCCTGTCGGGATACTTGTTGCATGCGCATGGCGACAGTTGTTTAGTGACCATTTGGATCTAACTGGCCAAGCTGATCAAGTAGTGAAACACAAGTTGATTTTCGGAGGTATGCAAACAGCACAAGACGAGCTGCAGCGCCTCGTTGAAACACATGGAGTTGCATCCCAAAGAAGTCAAAGTTGCGCCAAAGAGTTGATTGAAGCCCTTGGATTGTCGTCAATCCAAAACATCCTGCATTCACAGAAACCATGGGCAGACCTCAAAGCAAGAGCCAGGTTGCACAGACCTCCCATCAGGGTGGTAATGTCATCAGAGCTGGGAGAAAGCATTAAACAAAGGAAAGCAGCCGGTGTAATAGGGAACAAATCCAGTAAGAAGAAATCGCAAATGCACCAAGAATCCTTTGTTTTGCAAGCAAGCCAGTTGGAAATACCCAAAGCTGTTTTCAAGCAATCAGATGATGTAGAACTAGGACAATTGATGCCACACCAGATTGGCGCAGGATGTCAAGGAGTCCTTTTGGTGAACATCCAAGATGCATTGCCCTTCTTTGCTTTGTCTAATCCAGTGACAGTTGAAGGAACAGCACTTTTGGTCATTGAACATGCAGATAGCCGTATCCCACCAAATCGTGAGATCATCCGTGTTCCTGCACAATGCAAAGCCACAGAAGAACCGGTAATTGTGACAGTAGCCATGCTGCAGATAGGGCAGAAAACTGTAATGAGAAATACACCAAGCCAATGGGTAGCCATCAAAGAAGTCGAAAATAAGGCAATCAGGGTTTTGGTGTTCCGGGATCAATTCCAAGGGCAGTGGCAAGACATTGTGGATAAACCAGTGAAATCCATTTTGGCAATGGAACCATTTGTCTCATTAGCAGCACACAACATATTGGATGTTTGGGACCGCCAGTTCACATCGCTCCGCATGAGTAAAGCTGCCCCCAAAGATGCTGAAGTTTTCTTGGTAAACATGAGGGTAACAAACGACGTCATCCAAGTACTCATGGGGGCAAGTGGAACAGAGGGATTGTATGTGGAACCCAGATCACATAATGGTAGGCAACCAGATAGTGAACAACAAATTGTATGGCTGCCAAGAAAATCGTTTGCAGAAGCTGTGATTGCACGCCAGACCACACCGGTCAACACAGTCCTTGCCAGGTCAGGGGACAAGTATGGTCTCCGTGTTCCAGTTGGAGATGCAGAAAAGGTGCACACCATGCACAGGCCAGACCTGATTTTCATGCAAGGTGGAGAACTTAAAAAGTTTCGGGTAGGGCCTCTACCCTACGGGTCCACAAAGCAGAGCATCGTCAACGCCTTTCAGAAATGGGGCTGGCAAGCACGTCCAATCAGTCCATGTGGACAAAGCCAAGACCAAACAGGTGTCATGTGGTTTGTTCAATCCAGTGAGCCGCCAGCCTTCTGGGTATTCCAGATGCAGCACGGTGATGTACTCGTCACTCCGGAGAGTCAGAATGGAAATCCAACCACCAACACACCAGGTGGAATCATTGCATCCAGCAAAACCATCCAATGCCTTCGTGATGTCAAAGGACCAATTCATGCCAAAGTTGAACCACAAGAAGATCCATGGCGTCACTATGATCCTTGGCAGAAAAATACGAAAGAGGTGTCTGTCGGCCAAGTGTTGTCATTACAATCGCAATTGGAAGCAACCATTGACAAGAAAATGGCAGACATTGGAAACACCAGAATGGAAGATGATAATTCGGAGAGGATCATGCAGCTGGAGAACCAAGTCCAGCAGATGTCAGCATCCGTCCAAGCATTCCAGCAACAACAGACGCAGCACACACAGAATCTGTATGGGCAAGTGCAATCGTTAGATAAACGCCTGAATGAACAACATCAGTCGTTGAATAACATGCTAGACTCGAAATTGGACAGCCAGATGCAGAAAATAGAAATGCTATTGACCAAGAGGTCAAGAACAGAGTGACTAGGCCAAGAGAAAAAGAGGTGTAGAAGCAGTATCAGCAGGCCATTTTGGCTGTTCGTGCTGATGATGAGCCTTTTTCGTGTAGGGGAAGCAACTAATCCAGGGCCAGGGGAAACATCCTTGTTGATTGGTTGTGCAAATCCAACAGGATTATTGGGAAAGGGAGATTTGATTCGTGATCTCCCCAAATCTTCGGGGCAAACAATTTGGGCAATAAGTGAGACGCACTTATCTCGTCCAGGACGTTCCAAGTTGTCAAAAGAATTATCTACCTGCAAAGCTGGGTATCAAATGCAAATGGGAGATGATGTTCCCTTAAGATCCTCCAGTGTGTCATCGTTGGGTGGCAAACAGAGAGGTGTGGGGTTTTTGTCAACAGCATCGTGTCACTCAATGACACACAATTGGGATTCGAAAGACTGGAGCACAAATCGCATCCACTCAGCGTGTTTCCAAATTGGATCAAGATGGATTCAAGGTGGTGTAGTGTATGGCTTCTCAGCATTGCCAACTTCGCCAGAAACTCGTTCCAAAACTGAGCAGTTGTGTGCCGTACTAGATAACCGATTGGTAGAGTCTAGTCATGGCCTAAGGTTTATAGCAGGGGACTTCAATCAAGAAAATGGAGTATTACCAAGTATGAAGAAATGGTTGAGACAAGGGTGGATAAACATTCAACAATGGGCAAATGATCACCATAATCAGCAGATTGCCAAAACATGTAAAGGGGTTACCACCAAAGATCACATTTTCGTTAGCCCGGAACTTGCAGCATATCTTGTCAAAGTTTGTGTCGATGATACCTACTTTAAAGATCACTCGTGTCTTTGGGCTGAGTTCTCAGATTTGGGAAGACCGCCAATGCTTCCTCTGTGGAAACAACCCCAGGCCATTGAATGGGGTAAAATCGTAGAAGATGCAGAGACTAACCAATTCCCTGAGTCTAGAGAAAATTTGAGCAATATAGGAGATGATAACCTCGATCAAAGCCAGAAATCGACGAATAACTCAAATGATGAATTTGCTTCAATAGGCTAAGCACTTGAAAACTTCGCCGAACTTTTGTGTAACAAAAATGGAAAGCCAAAATTATCCAAAACACAGCAAGGAAGATGCCAAATAACAGAAGTAAAATGGGTACAAGAATACAGTGCACCTCCAAAGCACGGTAGACATTGTGACTTGCAACCAGAATTCCATGGGATCAACTTACAACATGCGCAATGGCTTAGACAATCCAGAAGATGTGCAAGCCTTTGCCAAGTCGTCAAGCAAACTTGTGGAATTGATGACCATCGGAACCAACATCGTGATAAATTATGGCAAGCCATTCTTTCAGCAAATGGTTTTGAAAGTTCTTTTGCAGAGTGGTGGATAACACTCCAGGTGCCAACGCTTCCAAAACTGCCAGGACCACCTCCGGCTTATCATCAAGCCAGTATCGTTGCAGTTGAAATGGAAAAACAACTTCGGACATTTGAGCTGAACTTGAATAAACAACGCATGCAGGCAGCACGTCAACGACGGCATGATGATCCAAATGTCATCTTCCGTGACTTAAGATCAGACCCGCCTCAACCAGTGCAAATGCTTGTGAACCAATCTCAATCTACAGTAACAAGTGTTGATCCTGAAGATTTTTCCATTGAAGTTCAACCTCCGGGGAAATGGGATTCATCTCAACCCATCCGGATAAATGGAGTTCCAGTTTCCATCATCCACAGTGAACCTGATAAACTATGGCTGGAAGATATTTCGCATGCAACTGAAGATGCAAAAGTAACACAGGAAGAATACATAGGAGAAATTCGCACCCTCTTTGAATCCTTCGGAAATGAATGGGCCAAGAGATGGGACCGTCATCGATCTACGAATGACTCCTTTTGGGACCCGATCGTTGCTCTTGCAAAAAGTGTGCTGCCAAAACCTCCACCCATGGAGTGTCAGGAAATAGGATATGAAGAATGGATGTCAGCAGTTCGTGCCAAAAAATCCAGAGGAGCAGTAGGACCGGATGGTCTTAGCAAACAAGACTTACTACGCATGCCTCGTCACTTGGTAGAAAAATTGCTGGCACTAATATCCAAAATAGAACAAGGGGCCAAGTGGCCACAACAAGCAGTCACAGGTTTTGTGGTTGCCCTTGAGAAAACATATGGAGCACGTGCTGTAGACCAATACAGACCAATCACCATATTTAGTCTTGTGTTTCGTACATGGGGCAGTATCAGGGCAAAACAAATCTTACGACATTTAGAACCACTGGCGCCGTGTACATGCACAGGTAATTTGCCGGGTAGAAACGCAACCCAAGTGTGGAATGGTATCCAAGCCACCATCGAAGATGTTCTGTACTCTGGCCAAAGCATCGGAGGAGCAGTGCTGGATTTAGTCAAGGCCTTCAACCTGCTGCCCCGAATTCCGATCCTAACCATCATGGAACATCTTCAAGTCAGTCCAAGGATTTTGCGAGCTTGGGCAAATGCTTTGACCACCATGCATAGGCGCTTCAAAATCCACAATTGTGTGGGGCCACCGGTGCTCTCGACAACGGGATTTGCTGAAGGTGACGCCCTTAGCGTAACAGCAATGCTAGGAGCAAACCTAGCGTGTCATGCATGGTTTCGTCTTAGATTCCCATCAATAACCCTATGGACATATGTGGATAACATAGAAATCACTGGGGAATCTGCCGAACAAATTGAAGAAGGCCTGCATGGATTACAACGCTTCTCAGATCTAATGGATATCCAAATTGATGAAAAGAAGACATATGTTTGGAGTTCTAATGCCAATGATCGCAAAACTCTAAAGCATTCAAACTTCGTCATTAAGCATTGGGCCAGAGATTTGGGGGGACATATGCAATATTCACTTCAGGTCACCAACTCCACCATAGCCACAAGATGTAATAGCATGGAACCACTTTGGGGTAGATTAGCACGTAGCCCGGCCAGTTATAGGCAGAAAATCAGAGCTTGCAAAGCAAAAGCCTGGCCAGCGTGCCTACATGCTATCAGCTCCGTCCATTTGGCTGATGAACATTTCGAAAAGCTCCGCACAGGAGTGATGAGAGGGTTGGAAATTGAGCATGCAGGTGCATCGCCTCTTGCTCATTTGTCGTTAGTAGAAGATGCACATTTAGATCCACAATTTGTAGCTTTACTTGATACAGTCTTTTCCTTCAGAGCACATATGGAAGCAGACAGTGCAGGTTTCGTGCTGGGGGAAGTAGGGCAATCAAGAAGACAAAGACCACTCCCAGGGCCATGTTCAGTGCTCACAAATCGTTTGCATCAAATAGCTTGGTCATGGGAAAAAGACACTGTGTTTAAAGACCACCGTGGATTACAGTGTGATATAATGTATGCTCCACCCCAAGAAATTAGGATTCGTCTTAAACAGGGTTGGGAAGCTAGGATAAAAGCCATAGTCGGTAAAAGGCACACCATGAAAGGTCTGGAATTAATGAGCACATCATTAACACGGGGGGGTCAAGAAAAATTGATGCCTGATCAACAGGCAGTACTTCGTGCGAGCCTTAATGGAACCTTTTTTACTACAGATAAAATGAGACACTGGAAAAACCAAGAACATAATGGTAAGTGTATTCATTGTGGTGAAAATGACAGCCAGTTACATAGACATTGGTTTTGTAAGGCTTTTCAAAAGTGCAGGCAACATTTGCAACCAGCTGCAATTGAAGCATTGGCCGAAATGCTTCCATGCATAGGAGTCCATGGTTGGATACCAGAACCACCGGTCCTTAAAGAGTTCCAAGCATTACTTGTTAATCTTCCAGATGAATCCGAACGTTTTGAGTGGCCAACTTCGATTGAAGAACATTTGTTTTTATTTACAGATGGGGGATGTTTGGCGCCAACACAGAGGGAGGGACGCCTCGCTACGTGGGGTGTCGCACTTGGACAGCTTGACAGAGACAATTTTTTTGGAATTTCAGGAGGATTGGTACCGGGTTGGTGTCAAACAGCATTGAGAGGTGAAATCTGGGCGGTAATCAGTGCATGCAAGTTTGCTTTTTATACCAACAGAACATTTGAGTTGTACATTGACAATGATCAAGTTTTTCGCAAAGTTCAAAGGTTTCGCCGCAAGCGATGCAGCCTGCACCCGAATCAGAAAGATGTGGATTTGTGGAGTCTTTTACAGCAGTGGTTGATGGCTACGAAGCCTTTGCTGTTAGATGTCACGAAAGTGGTAAGCCATCAACACGAAATGATGGCGAAGACGGAAGGGGAAGCATGGATCATGAGAGGGAACTCAGCTGCTGATTCGATCGCATCTCGGATCCCTCAAGCTCATCCTGAAGTTTTTGCTGTGTGGCAACAGTTGCAGCATGATTTTTCCACCACGGCGGTGTTGAGACAAGCAGTGCACTCTACAATAGTGGCAGTTGGGATGCAAGCAGTACAACAGCGTCCTGCGAAACAAGTGGTGAACGAAACCAAGACAAAACCTCGGGTCCAAGCCGACCAAATCGTTTGCTTGAACCTGCAGTTTCCGGAGGTCACCGAGGTTCCACTTCGGTATAGAGTATCTGGGTTGGAAAATTTTCTGGCGTGGTTACGTAGGTTAGAAGATCCTGCTTCTCCAATCCTGTTGATTTCATGGTTCCAACTTTCAATACTTTATGATCACCAAATGAAGCATCCTGGCTATCGGTATTTCAAATCTAAGAAGAGATGGCTTGAAGTCACCCCTGACATGAAGCAAAGCAACTTTCTGAATCGAACGAACAGCTTAGCAAGATTCATCCAGGGACTTTATGAAATGATCCAGTGGCAGTGCAAGGTACTTCATGTACGCCCTGCTAGTATGGCGATTGGTTTCTGGACACAATGTGTGGCGATTCGCATTCGAAGTGATTGTTACGACATGTCCGAGCAACTGCTCAAAGAACATCAGATGAGTTTCAAATCGGTTCGGTCTTTGCAAAGCATTGACTGATTTCGGAACGCCGGCTTCTTCTGGGGCCAAGGGCTCTCCTCTCACCGAGGCCCGTGACCAAAGCGGAAAAAGTGTGCGGAAAAAGTGGTGGTTTAGCAAGGGACATCCCCTTATTTCAGGGAAACCTAGGTTGGTGAAATCCGTGAACAGGAAGAATGTTTTTTGAGGTAAGGTAAAGAGGTCACCTAAACAACCTTTTTTTTGAGTCAAGTGGTCTTTGGGATTCTGAAAATCCTAAAAAGGTTTGATTTTTTCAAAGCTAGAGGTCACAAACAAGCTTTGTTTCAGGGTCGTTGGGATCACCATTCCCAAAAAGGTCACCAGCAGAAATCACCTCACGTGTCGTGTCATTATAGCCCTATGCCGTGTTTGCATGAAGGTTGAAGTTCAACAACATGACACCTCCATTTGCGTTGTTTTGGTTGTGATATGTGTAATTTCTCATCATTTCTCCAATTTGGTGAGGATTCTGTATTGTTTGAGGATATTTGGCAGGTTTGTATTGTTTGAGGTTATTTGGCCGTTGGCCATGTTTGGATGTGTTGGCATTCCTAAGGTATCGCCGGAAACATTCAACATACCAAGAATGGATACCTCACGGAGGATCCTTGGCGGCACGAAAACTACCATCGTTGGTTGGGTTGTTTTTTGGGGATGAAATCCTACCCCGTTTTTTTCGGGGATTATACTACAATTGTCTCATTTTTTTTGGGGGAAACAATATACTAATATACTATATACCTATAATGTCGTTTCATGTGTTTTTTTAATTGTTTTTGTTGCCACGTAATATCGGGTAGTGCTTATCTAGGTGGTGGTTTCAAATATTTTTTATTTTCACCCCTATTTGGGGAAGATTCCCATTTTGACTAATATTTTTTCAAATGGGTTGAAACCACCAACTAGTTATTGGTATTGAGGTGGTTGGTACTATCAGCACCATGGCTCCGGAAGTCTTTACGAAGCAGTACACTGAGACGCTTGGCAGGTCCTGGTGATGTTTCCTCAGCCTTGGTCATCCCCAAATGGTGGGTTTAGTAAGGGAAATCCATAGGTTGGTGGGAAATCTATAGGTTGGTGAAATATTATTCCATTTGGCCAGATGTTTTTCAATGGTTTTTCCATCAACGTCGATAGGACTAAAACCAATTCGTTTTTTAGATGGGTTTTTAGATTGGTGTGTGCGGGTCTGTTTTGTTTGATATGTCTTTAAAATTGGAGCTGCTTATTTCCGCTGGGAATCATTTTTGACACAAATTCCCCCTCAGTCAAGAGGTTTGTCATCGCCGTTTTCGATGGGTCCCAGGAAGTGTGATGTTTGGAGTCTGGGAGTTACGCTCTACATTTGCAGTATTTGTACCCTGGATGCACGTGGCTTCTGAGGACATGACAAGGGTTGCACGATTTGCACGAATTTGTTGATTATCAATCACTACTTTGATACATTTGTTTAGTTGAGCTATACACACATGTTCCATCAATTCATACCAGGTATATACTTTATATACTTCCCTTTTGATGTTTCTCCCACTCTGTGTCGTTCCAAATTCGGAATGCTGTGTTTTTTTGATCCCAAAAATCCTATCAATCTTTTTGGATCTTAGGTCAAGAACCGTGGGTGTTTGACAGAACTCGCTATATGGATGAGAAAGAGATTATGCGCGCTTTGCAGGTGCGAAGGTAAAGCCATGGAAGTTTTGATATATTTTGGTGGAAGATGATTTTCGGTGATTTTCACAAGAAAGAAATGATTATCAGAGTCTATAATGACAAAGAGAAACATTGAGTCTATACATTTTTTGAGGTGCTACATTTTCATCATGAATCATCAGGAATGTTGGAATTATCAGCATATTTTAGATTGTGAGCCAGTGCAATCTTTGTTCATGGCAGTAAGAGCTGGAGAGAGTCTGACAAAATACCTTGACGTCGTACTGATTAGTGACGCCAAAGTTGGGGTCGACAGGGTGCAGATATATATGTTTTATTTCTGCCTGGACCAAAATCACTAGGGAATCTGCAGGAAACCCTAGCGAATCTGCAGGATTTCCAAGCATTGCTACCCAGGAAGCATCAAACAGCTGACTCCAGAGACCTTGAATGAGGGGACAGTGGTGACAGCCCTACAAAAACAATAAACCGGTAACTTACAGAAATCATACTGGGATCTTTATGTATATAATTTTCTTTATATACATAAATCCTGTAATTCAGTCCTTTCATATTAGTAACTCTTTGTTGTTCGTTTTTTGTGCTTTTGTTCCGTCACTCTTAAGGTGATCAACAAAATGGCAAATCCCTAGGTATTACTCACCAATTTGTTTGCACAAAGTCACAACATGAGGTCTTTCTTCCATGGCATTCGATTTCATTGCCTCAACAAAGCATGTTGATCCCCGTATCATTTTGCCCGCCATTGCAGGACCCAAACTTTGAGATCCCTTTTGGTGACAGGATGGGAATTGGGAAAGCAAAAACTTGACAGATACGTTACTGTTTCTTTTGTGCCTGTTTGTTGTTCAGCCCAACAAAAACTAGATGTTTATTGTTCATATTGTTCTCAAATATTTCTGTTGTTCAAATGTCGGGGGTCTCTCGCAACATTTCTTTTTCGAACATCTCTCACGGGAAGAGTTCTCAGGAAATCTTTGGGAAACTCAAATCTCTACCTTTTGCAAGGAGATTTGATTATCGATCGAAACCAAACGTTGATTTAGTGCTTTGGCTGCGAATTGTTGGAAATCTCCTGGCGCCCTTGTGATGTCTTGTGTTGGGTTAAAGTATATACAGTATATATGATTGAGTTTGGCTATAGTTATAGTCGAATTAAAGGTATGTTATTAATTAGTACGTCATATTAAGTCTGAAGATATCATGATCTTTGTGCGGAAAACGCACAACTAGGTGGTGGTTTCAGATATTTTTATGTTCACCCCGAACCTTGGGGAAATGATCCAATTTGTCGAGCATATTTTGCAGATGGGGTTGGTTCAACCACTGCCTAGACATAAATTTTGTCAAATTTGTTGATGAATAGAACGGAACTGCGCTCTACAGCTTCAGATTGTTTTCTTGTGGATGTTGAGTGATGGTCCAGTTGAAGGAAGTTGGTCTCGAGATGTCTCGAGATATCTCAAGTTTACGTTCGGGAAAGTGTTGCATGCGCTGCATACATATCATGTGCTATTCAATTCAAATCAAGAGTTCAGTTTTGTGCTTTTGACATTTTTTGGACCATACTTTGCAGGTGAAAACTATGTTGACGCGCAATCCACAGAACAGGCCACGTGCACGTGAACTCTTGGCGAAAAATTCATATGCTAGGGCTGGAAGACCAGCCAAAGGGTGTTGCAGTTGCTTGAGATGAATCTGAGGTGATGGTGATGATTTGAGATTTTAGGGCTTGAAAAGGCAAGAATTATTTGCAAATAGGTCTAAAAATATAGATATGGGAGAGAACATATTGTTTGGAATGAGATGAACGGCTTTTCAGTAGGGGTTGGAACTTCGGTCGCCCTCATATTGCAAACGGATGGAACTTTGGTCAGTGTGCAACCCAAAAAACGTGGATTTTTGTTGGTTACCAAAATGGCCACAGAGAGACTAATAAAACAGCAGTACGCAGTCAAGTTGGACAGCTGCAGGTTTGAACTATAAATAGATATATACTGTACATATATCATATATATATATATATAGGGGCGCTGACCATATTATATATATATACATAGGGAGAAATAATTTTGTACTAGGGTGTCACTCTACACTCAGGCAAGATACCTGGCCCAAGAAAAGAACCAAATTTAAACGGAGTGATGACAACGCCCTTGAGCAAAACCTGTATCAACTGATGTGCTGCTGCTGCGTTGCTGCAGCATGTTTTCTCCTTCCTCATTCATCCGCAGTTAGTGAGACTTTTTCACTGTTGTCTCTGTGGCAGTCAAAGTACCGCCCGAGCTTTTTGAATTGTCCAGGTATGTGAGTCCCACTTTACGTGGCCACAAACCTTTTGCCTAAAGAAAACCCCAGCGTTTCGTTGCAGCTCAACAACCGCCATTTCAACAACGGGGTTCGTTGATGGCTGGATCTTGAAAAAAGCTGAGCTGAGAGGACCTTTTTTTAATATCAAGGAAATGGAAGCCTTCCATCATTCAAAATGGATCTGTTTACAGTTGGAAGATGGTTTTTTTTTCACCATTTTTTGGTGGTTTTTTGCTCTTCAACCAATTGTCTCTTCAACCGAGGTCCTCACAGATCTATGTTTCACAACCGCTGTGATCATTCCACCTTCACAGTATGGAAAATGCGTAACACTGAATCGTGGTGTGAAAATCACCTGATTCCTGGGCGGAACAGAGACTAGAACGCGATATGCAATCAGCAGGGATCATTAGATAGGACACATTTGGGCGTAACAACTTTACTAATGGTAGGATGAAACCGCATGATATGTATATATATACACCATTATATATCTTATATTTCATAATTGTGATGGTCTTATATTAAAGTACAGCATGGTGAAGTATCGTATGAATGATTTCCCGCGGCTTGGCGGTGTACTTTCTTACAACCTGTGTAATTACGCATGATAATCATTTACTTCAGAGTGTGAAAGGAATGCCAAAATTCGTCCAGAGGTAATGACTTGTTGTTTGGTATGGCAAGTGAACATATGTGCAAAACACATGTTTTGGAAACAAGCGCATTGTACATGATTTCAGAATCATATCATTCAACGGTCTCATTAGTTATGCCATTCATATGTGTATTTACATATACATATTATCATATTATATCCTGTACGTATCATACACAAGCTATCGAGTTTTACTATATAAGGCGAGTTCGTAGGATCCGTTCCGCCCTGCGACATGCCCTGCTTCCAAAGGAGCTGGTCCAGCTGAGTCCATGAAAAAAAGTGTGCGTTTCTGAAAACGTCAAACGGTCAAGGGTCATGTTGTAGCAAACGTGTTTTTATCATGGGTTATTGTTGGATGCAGAAATTCAAAGCATTTCAGCATTTTGGTCAAGCATTCAGCATTCAGGTTTTGTCAAAGTTTGTGGAAGATGGGGCCGTGACAATCACTGGAAGATGTGATTTCACCGGAGTCCAAGGAAATTACCCTATGGCAACTTTGCCAGAGATGTTGGATGATTTGGACCTGGCTATGGCATGGATTAAAGACAACCTGGTTTCCAGGACAGCAAGTCATGACAGCACGTGGAAGAGGATGGGACAAGGGTAGGTTCTGAAGAGTTGGTAATCGTTGCATTCGATGTTCGATGTTCGTTTGATGTGCAGTAAGTCTATGTGGAAGATCATGATTACAAACTATTTTTTTAAACTCTTTGCAAAAGAGAATCCTGGATTCTTTGAATCTTTGAGCATTCCAATGCTCTAATTTTACCAAATGCTCCTAATATATAAGAGTGAGTGGCCTTAGTAAGGGCACAGTTCAACTTCTCCTCCCTGCCCCATCAGCATCATCTCCCATATCTCCCCGACCCTCCCATTTTCAACTCCATCCCTATGCTTTCTAGTTCCCACGTGTCTGAACCAATTACAGTTACATTTCTTCACTCTACACCTACACACTTCGCACTCTACTTCCCTCTGATTGTATTCCTGATTGTATGCCTTCTTTTTCCTCCTTATGTTCTCCCCATATTTCCGCGACAAGTGCCTATTTTTTTCTGGATTATTCTTTGACCATGCTTTCCTATGAGCAAGGCATACACTGCAAGTAGCATTTTCCCCACTGAACATTTCCAACACCTTATGCCCTCTACATTTACAGCATTGCTTCTTCTCAACTTCTTCCACCACAATATTACCAGAAGTAATTCCATGCTTTGTAGTTTTCAAGTGTTTTCTCCGATTACTTCTCTTAATATTACCCTCACACACCTCGCAGTAAATGCTCATATCTTAATATATATGTAGTCTATAGTCTATATACTAACTTCTCTTTAAGACAAGTTGAACTGACCACCAACTCCCCTTATTCAATTTACATCCATCATATCATTCCTCATCTCCATTTTATGCATCCACCATCTCATCCCCATTCATCGTATCACTCCTCATCATGTTTTACCCATTCATCATATCATCAAAAGAAAACGCATCCCATCTTCATTTCATTCATCTTCACCATCATGTCATTCATCTTTTCAACTACGCCCCAAGGTCACTCATAGAAAATAGTTTAGGAACAAAACATTGATATACTATTTAGCTAAACTACATATATCAAAGTATTTAGCAATCACCTTGCACCATTGCTTTTTGCAACCCTGTAAGGTAGAGCTTACAACCCTGCAAGGTAGAGCTTACAACCCTGCAAGGTAGAGCTTGCAACCCTGTAGGGTAGAGCTTCACAACCCTGCAAGGTAGAGCTTACAACCCTGTAAGGTAGAGCTT